>APFE030427484.1:150529-162011 GCA_000404065.3 Pinus taeda
GAAAAAAGAGAAAAAGGGCTTTGTTACAATTGTGATAGAAAATACACTAAAGGTCATAAGTGTGCTGAGAAGAAATTATTTTACATAGATTATGAAGAGGAGGAAGAAAAGGATCAAGAAACATCAAAAGAACAGGAAATACACTAGGAATCAACCCCATAGAAAGAAGAAATGAATCCAACCATATGTTGTAAGGAATTGGAAATAATTGCCACTCCTCAAACTCTCAAGATAGAAGGACATATCAGGAAGAAAAAGGTTCAAGAAGTGAAAGATGACATCGATAAAGAAGAAATGAATCCTAGCATATCTTGTAATGTATTGACCAGAATTACCACTCCTCAAACTATCAAGATAGAAGGACATATCAAGAAGAAAAATGTTCAAGAAGTGAAATATCAAATCAAGCATCAACAACAAGTTCTCCAACTTTTAAAGGATAACGCCACTTTGGTGTAGAATCAAATGAAACAAGAGGCAGATCAACATTGTAGTGAAAGAAGTTTTGATGTAGGCGATTGGGTATTTTTACAGCTACATCTCAAGCAAGATATTGATGAGAAGGAAATGTTGGCAATACTACATACTTAAGCAATGGCGACCTTACCTAATGGGAAGACACTTCAAGGTAAAACTAGATCATGATAGTCTGAAATAATTTTTAGAACAAAGTTTATCTTTAGAAGAAAAGAAAAAATGGGTCACAAATACGTTGGGTTATGATTTTGAAATCATCTACAAAAACGAGAAGCCAAATGTTGTTGCAAATGCACTCTCAAGAAGGGATGAGGATGTAGAAGCATTTTTTGTGTTATTTATATTATCCAACCAGATTGGATAAACGAAGCAAGGGATGAATGAAAGAAGGATGAAGAAGGTTCGCCACTCATTTAAAAGTTGCAGAAGATCCCAATTCAAACAATATTGCCAGAACTTGACGAGTAAGGAAGAATCATATTGGAACCTGGAGTAGTCACAGAAACAAGAACCCAACAACTACGAAATTGATCAATTTCAGAGTATCTCATCAAGTGGAAGAAATTACTCGCTGAAGATTCCACATGGAAGGATAGTAATTTTATACAGAAGCATCAAGAACTACTCCGTGTTGAGGACAACACTTTTTGAAGGAGATAGGCATGTTAAGTCCCTATACTACTAGTGTAACCCCTTATTGTTATTAGTACAACCCCCTTATTATATTGTTGTGCCCATGTAGTCCCCATATTATTATTATTGTGCCCCATAGAAGCCCACTATTGTTATTAGTGTGCCCTTAGATTATTATTGTTATGTCAGCTCTGATTATATTATGACCCCTTAGACTCCTATATATAGAACGAAGGTCTTGTCACTTGTATCATCCAAGAATTTTTCATTTGTGTAATGTAAAGGAGGTTTCCCCCTTGAAGAGGCTTATTCCTAAGGTGTTCATATATATTTTCTATCTTTTTGTGAGCTGGTTTCATAACATTGTATGATATACAATAGTGTGGGGTTTTTAGCTGAGGCTTTCCCCAAAGTATCTTCATGTGTATTGTGCCATTGATTCTTCTTCTTCGGGTTATATTGTTCATCTCGATCTTTAAGCTTTCGCAGATTGATAGTAGAAGTAGGTTATCGTATTCTACTTTGATTTATATTGCATTATCGGGTTAACCTACACATATTTTCTACATGGTATCAGAGTAGGATTTGTAAATATTTTCTACATGGTATCAGAGATGTGAACAATATACTGAGAAGAGAATTTGAAGTTTTAAGTTCGGGGTTGCAGGTGAAAATTGAATTCATATCATACTTCAAGGTTGGCCAATGGCATTCTATGGCTTGAGACTCCAGTATGCCTTAGAAGGTAGCTCTAATTACATAGCATGGAAAGATAGAATGGAGGCAATATTAGAAGATAATGGGTTGAAGGAATTCATTGATCAAGAAATCCGAAAGCCAGCTTCAACTAATGCACAAGAGTTGGCTGAGTGGAAGAAGTGTGTGGCAAAGGCGAGACGGATCATCCTTGAGCAAGTTCAAGACCATATTGTCTAGAGTCTCCATGGGAAGGATACTCCATTTTCAATGTGGAAGACATTGGAGGACCTCTACCAGAATAGTAGCGACAAGAGGAAATTGGCACTCAAGGATAAGCTTCGAAGAATCAAGATGGAGAAGGGTGATAGTATTTCCACATATATGAACAAGATCACCACTTGCAGAGATGAGCTTAGCAGTGTGGGAATAACTACTGCCGATGATGATATGGTGAACCTCGTTCTCCTTGGCCTTCCAAAGAGTTGGAATAGCTACCAGTACTCTGTGAATGGAAGGGAGGAACAACCAGATTGGGAATGAATGGGAATGACTGTCATCGGATCTTATGCAGGAGGAGATCAGGAGGAGCATACAAGATGGTTCTTCATCCAAGAATGATGATGAAGAAAATCTGGCCTTAGCAAGTAAGGCAAGGAAAGGGAAGAGGAAGGCTTCCCATTTCAAACCGAATTCTTCTCATGGAGGGAAGAAGGGTGACATGTCTATTGTAAGATTCTTTAATTGTCACAAGATGGGACATTATGTGACTAATTGCCCATCGAAGAAGTCCAGGAAGGGATCATCGAAAGGATTGGAAGGTGAGGCATTAGCCTCTCAGTTTGAAATGGACATTAGCCTCATTGCATGCATGGTGTCATCGATGATGGGTTGTGTCTAGTATCTTGACAGTGGAGCCTCATTCCACATGACCGGTGATAAAAAACTATTCAGTCCCTTGGAGGAGAAAGACCTCAAGATGCGCATAGAGATGGGTGACGACGGAAGGTATAGTGTTTCAGGAGTGGGCATGTTTTCTTTTCAGAGGGAGCATGGATCTCCTCTCACCTTGACATATGTGATGTATGTGCCCAGACTAAAGAAGAACTTGGTATCAGTCGCGATGTTGGAGGACAAAGGCTACGATGTTGTCTTCAGCAAAGGAAAAGCATTCCTAAGACACATAGCCATGGGTCAAACCAAGAGGATAGGGATTCAGGTGAAGAATCTCTATAAACTAGAAGTAGATTATTGTGAAACATTGAGTATGAAAGAAAAATTGGTGCCTAGACCAAGACATTGGTGAGTTGTGGCATAGGCGGTTGGGCCATTTGCATCAGGGGGCTTTGAAGATAATGCAACAGATATCTATAGGACTTCCCAAAGGTAAACTTGAGCAAGTTGACACATGCAAAGGTTGTACCTTGGGAAAGTACACCAAGTCTTCCTTTCATGATCAAGATAGTCAAGCAGAGGCTATCTTAGAGTGGGTTCATATTGATTTGTGTGGACCATTCTTGATGGCATCCATAGCGAAGCAAAGTTATTATGTGATTTTCATTGATGACTATTCTCGTAAATGTTGGATTTATTTCATGTAGAAGAAGGACCAAACTTTCTCAAAGTTTTGTGAGTTCAAAGCTTTGGTCGAGAAGGAATCAGGGAAGAAGATCAAGGCCTTAAGAAGTGACAACGATGGAGAATATGTATCTCAAGATTTTAAGGACTTCTTTGCAGTGGAAGGAATTAAACAAGAGTTGATGACACCTCATAACCCACAACAAAATTGGGTGGTTGAGAGGAAGAACAAAACTATTGTAGGGGCAGCTCGGGCAATGCTGCATGACCAAGGCCTACCACTTCACTTGTGGGCTAGGCCATGCAACACAACGGTCTATTTGCAGAATAGAAGCCCACATCGTATACTTGGGATGAAGACACCAGAGGAAGCTTTCTCCAGTAAGAGATCAGATGTGGGTCACTTCAGGATATTTGGCTCATCAGTATATTGCCATGTGACAAAGGATGCATGGAAGAAGATTGAGCCGACAACAGAGCTGGGGATATTTGTGGGGTACACTGATACACCTCAAAACTATTGGGTGTACGTGCCTACTAGTCAGAGGACAGTGGTTCACAAAGATCTCAAGTTTGATGAGCAGAAGGCCATGCGAGTTTCCCTTGAGAGGGAGTTCCAACTACAAGCTGTGGAGGAACTATTGGTTCCTAAGGAGGAGGAGCCTCAAACTAATGTATAGCAGTGCATACAGAGGTTCCAAGAGTGGACACATCCACTCAAGCATAGTCTTCCAGAGATGGATGGAAGCGCACAAGAGAAGCTAACAGATTGTTGGAGGATGTGAGAGAGAAAGTGGGAGCGCCATTTTCTCAGTGCAGACAGAGGAGGTCACCTAAGAGGTACACTGGATACATGGCTCTTACTGGGGAATGTGTTGAGACCGAGCCATCTTCCTTTGAGGAAGTACTGCAGCAACCGATTTGGGTTGATGCTATGGTGGAGGAGTATGACTCCATAGTTTGTAACAGTGTTTGGGATGTGGTTCTGAGACTGGAAAACAAGTCAGTTGTGAGTTCTCGTTGGCTTTACAAGGTAAAGCAAATTGTTGATGGTAGTGTGGAGAAGCATAAGGCAAGATTTGTTGCTCGTGGATTTTCACAGGTCAAGGGGATTGACTATGATGAGACTTTTTCTCTTGTCACAAGGTACTCATCTATTAGATCTATGTTGACACTATCAGCATAGATGGGTTGGAAGATCCATCAGATGGATGTGAAGAATGCATTCCTTAATGGCCAGATTGAGGAAGAGGTGTACATAGAGTAGCCAGAAGGTTTTGAGACCTTCAATTGTGAGTCACATGTGTGATTTCTGAAGAGAGCATTGTGCAGGCTGAAGCAAGCACCTCGTGCTTGGTATACTAGGACAGATAACTACTTCGTCGGGTTGGGCTTCACAAAGAGTGAAGCGATTGCGATCCTGTACCACATCGCGGTGAAAGGTAAGTTGTTGATCATCATACTTTATGTTGTTGATCATCATACTTTATGTTGATGATCTCATATTGAATGGTGATGATCAGTTGATTGTGTCTTGCAAGGAGGACCTTGCAAGAGAATTTGAGATGAAAGACATGGGTCTCATGCATTACTTCCTTGGCATGGAAGTGTGGCAGAAGGATGGAGAGTTATTTGTGTCTCAGGGAAAGTATGCCAACGAGATACTCAGGAGATTCCACATGGAGAACTGCAAGCCCATGCAGACTCCTCTAGCAGGTAACTGGAGAAAGGAGGTTGCTACTTCAAAAGAAGTGGTAGTAGCTATTGTGTACAGGCAGCTTGTGGGTTCACTAATGTACTTAGTGAACACGTGACCAGATTTGTGCTATGCGATGAACCAACTGAGTCAAGCAATGGTTCAGCTTACCAAAATGTTTTGGAAGGCAGCAAAGCATGTGTTGAGATACCTCAGAGGCACATTTCAGTATGGATTATGGTACAAAGGGACAGAGGGAGTGAAGCTACAGGGCTTCACTGATGCAGATTGGGCAACGATTCCATCATATCATAAGAGCACATCAGGAGGGATTTTCAACCTTGGGTCAGTGATAGTTTCTTGGTACAGTAGGAAACAGAGTTGGTTGCACTCAGCTCGGTAGAGGCCAAATACATGGCTACAAGTCAAGCAACATGTGAGGCCATATGGTTGTGGAAAATCCTAGTTGGTTTGTTTGATCAGAGGATGGATCCAACTGTGATCTATTGTGATAATCAAAGTTGTATCAAACTCTCTAAGAATCTAGTATTTCATGATAGGTCCAAGCACATCGACATCTGGTATCATCATCTCAGAGATTGTGTAGCAAGGAGGATCATGTTGCTGCAGTATATTTCGACAGAGGAGCAAGATGCTCACATTTTGACAAAGGCATTGTCAAAGTGTAAATTTGAGTTCCATAGAGACAGGATCAGGGTGGCAGATAATCCCTTTCTTGTTGAGAGGGAGTGTTGAAATACAACAACAAGAATATTCCAATTTAATTTTTCCTTGAATTAAAATCGAATTTAGTGTTAACAACTACTTGGAATTTATTAATTTATTTATTTTAAATTAATTAGTTGGAGAAATTCAAGTTAGAAGTCTTTCTGAAGTCATGCAAGAGTTATCCCTTAGATTAAGGAGATAAGATTGAGTTATATTTGAGTTGTAATTAGTTAACTCAGTTTATTGAGTTAAGTCCAGTAAAATTAGTTCCAAACTGTTTGAGAAACTAATAGTGAGTTAACAATCAGTTGATGCATTAATGCACTCAGCTAGTGCTACTCCAATTAACTAAAGATTCCTTCATCAGAAACTCATGCATGTCTATTATGAGAAATACCCAGTTGAGATAAATGTTCAAGGACAGTGTACTATCAGTTGCATGTGTTTTCTCATGGAGAAAACTCATGCATGAAGTCAAGGATTTATCCTTGAGGATTGCGCAGTTTTGAAAGAGGTTTTCCACTTGGTAAGAGGAGAATCATCCACAAGGAACAACGCAAGGAAATAGGAGCTTAGAGGGAAGAGAGGAAGGCTGGAGAAAAGCCAATATTTCCTGTGAGAATCTGTAAGGATTGTACTGAGATCTAGCTAGCTATGAGAGCTAAAGCTTTGTATAATTCCTATGTATTTCCACCTTGTATGATATACAATAGTGTGGGGTTTTTAGCTAAGGCTTTCCCCAAAGTATTTTCATGTGTATTGTGCCATTGATTCTTCTTCTTCTGGTTATATTGTTCAGCTTGATCTTTAAGTTTCTGCAAATTGATAGTAGAAGTAGGTTATAGTATTCTGCTTTGATTTATCTTGCATTATCGAGTTAACCTACACATATTTTCTACATGGCCTAATAATACATCACAAACATCCAGAGGTGCAACATCACACAATAACTCATCTGTGAAGGGATTGATGTTGTAGGGAAGGTGACACTGTTGGCGGACTCGGAGATCTCATCCTTGGTGAAGCCACCCGATGCTATATGGTTGTAGGTGTGGTATAGTCAGCAGGCCTAACCGCTTCTTGACCTCTACCGAAATGAGGTTCTTTTGGCTCCCACTATCAATAATGAATTGCAGTAGCAAACCCTTCACCCACATTTGTGAGTGGAAAAGTCGTTCCCCCTCCTTTGGATCTTCAAGGTCATTCTTTTGGATCTTGGTGGTGGCCACAGTGGCGCTGGGCTCCGCATCAATGATCTGCTTCCCTTTTCCATTCCCCTTGTTGGGTTCTGACTCAGGGTCGGAACATGCATCTGATTCTGAAGCCTTCAACTCGGCCACCAACGACTATTTGGTCTGACACTCACTTGTGTTGTGAGTGGGGCTCTTGTGGAACTCACACCACTTTCCTATATCCTTCTTCAACTTTGTGGTGTTGTTCTTTTCTTGCGGCTTTGACGGGTTGTCTTGGGTCACCCTGCCTTGGCTTTGTCCTTTGGTCTTTGGATTCACAAATCCAAAGTCTCGCTGCCTCTGTTTAGACTTCTACTCAATCTTGACAGTGTATTGGTATACCATGCCGAGCGAGGAGATGTTCAAGAACCCCATCTCATCTTGGATGTATCTGTGTTAGTAGACGCAGTACTTGAGTACCAAATGTAGCTCATAATCCTTGATACCCAACTGTGTGTGAAGGGTATGAAAAATATTTGTGAACTCCAGAACATCTTGGTCCCTTCCCTACCATAGCGTGGTCCACTTTATGTATTTCTCCTCATAGCTTTTGACAGGGTAGCACTACTCCTTGATGGCATCCCAGAATGAATTCCAAGTGGGTGCGGCTGAAAATAATGAACCTGTGCTTTCATCCTTCTGCTTGTAGTAGGTTTCCCAACAGTCCTTGACGTGTGGGGCTACTTTGAGAAGAGTGAAAATAATCTTTTCCCAACTGGAACAATCATGAACAAAAAAATACCCTTCTAGCATATTTAACCATTTATCTACAACATTTGCGTTTATTTGACCCTTGAAGATGGGGATTTCAAAATTAACTTGTACCTTAAAGAGTGTGGTGTTTCTAGAGTAGCTGTTGGAAGTCAATGCCTCGTCCTTAGCTAGCCGCTGAAGGATCTGGGCAAATTTTTCCATCATTGCGTTCCTTTGTCACTCAAGGGATTCTTTGAGCAAGATTTTGATAGGATCTCCTGACCCCTCATCTTTATTTTCATCCACCATGGGTGGATTTGCGATGCTGGTCTTGCAAAGGTTCGACCAGTTCAAGCCCTAGCTCCTTATATCCAGACCTCGTTGGGGACATGTAAAATAAACAGAGAAAAAGCAGACCGCTTTGATACCACTGATCCAGTTTTAAATAGGAATGCAACAAATTACAGATATAACCATACATATAGAGATGCAGCAAAAATAATAATTCATTTCATTACTATAAAATACTGAAATATGCTTACAAACAGAAATGGAAATAAACTAGCTAGGGCGATGGTAGCTTATCTCTGAGAAGAGATGTGGCGGCTACATGCGTTTGAACTATGTTACAATGAGGCTTGAAGGCCTATTTATTGTTGAGAAACAATGGAAAACCCTAAACATGCAAAAACCTAACCCTATGGGATGAAATGACAAATTGTGGGCCCCGTTTGGTTAAATTGGTACATCAACTTCCCAGGGTCGTAACTTTGGTATACAATCTTCGTTTGTCGTGCACAATAGCTCATTAGAAATATCTATCCAAGGAATACAACTTTGGTAGGCACAAAATCCGTACATGGACCCATGTTGCTCCCAGATTTCCCAAGAAACGTTGTTTAGGGCCTTAAAACGGCTCTGGAAGTTCACGATCCGAAAAACTGCTAAAAATAGTAAATTGCACTACAATTAAGGAAACTAAAAAACTAAAATAGATAGTTGTGGGGGTCCAATTGGGATAGGTGGGTGGCCACCAACATCCACCTGGATCAGCATCGCAGAAATCAGGGTTGAAAAACACGTTGATCGCTAATAAATTATAGTGATCTTTTGCAGTGAAGGTTGTTAAAAGTGTGTCTGATACCCTAAACCTGCGCTGGTGCAGAGGAGGGTTGATTGGATGGATCGATAGTGGTGGATCGGGTTCTAGATCAGTCTTTTCAATCGTGGATCGTGTGTGTTGACTCATATCTAAGTCTCTATACATCGCAAAAGATGAGATCATGCAAATCGCTTCGGAGATCACTATTGAGATCCTGTTTAGGATTGGATAGGATCTCAGCCTTGGAGATCACCTCAGATATTTCCCTCGTTGGTATGCTTTTCCTGCTTTTTTTAGATTTACGGTGTAATTTTTTCTATTGACCAGATCAACTGTTGGAGATTAAGGATCTTGAGGTAGATCCATAGATTAATCCGGTCACAATGAATAATCATATGAAAAAAACATACTTGAATGAGTGCGTGGGCGATTGAAAATGGGGATGAAATGAAGCTATGTAAGGAGGTGGAACAATGACTGTAATTCAGGATTGGGAGAAGAGGGAGAACAAAGTGCAAGTACTGCTGAAATTGTTAGTGAAAGGCTGTACCATCCCTCATATAAGAGAGTGAAAATCCACAAATGATATTTGGGTAACTCTCAGGGATTTGTATGTGATAAAGAATACAAATCACTTACTGTTCCTGAAGAGTAAGATTCTCTCCATCAGAATGGAGGAGAATGAATCAATTTCTACATTCATCTCTCGGATCAAAGAGATTAGAGACAAGTTGCGCGATATAGGGGAGAAATTAGCAAACACTGATCTTGTCACGATTACCATGAATGGTATGATTGATGATTATTGAATGTTTATTATAGGGTTGAATGCCAGGGAGAAAGCCCCAAATTTCGAGGAATTGATAAGGATCTTGATGCAAGAGGAAGAGAGGCAGATGAATATGAAGCCTCATAATACATATATCAGATTGATGGCGAAGAAAAATCCTTTCAGAGGGAAGCCAAGAGAAGCACAGAAAGGTTGTGGTACACCCCAGAGAAAGCCACCTCAACATATGTCTTCGACTAGAATAGATTCAGGAATTAAGTGTTTTTATTGTGGTAAATCTGGTCACATTGCTAAACACTGTTATAAAAAAAGGGTTGATGAAGCCAAACACAAGCAGAAGAAACATACATGGAACTTTTTTGATGAAGACCAGAATCATGAACTCAAATTGTTTGTGTTTAATTCTACTCTTTCTACTGAGATTGATGAGGCCAAAACCTCGTTTGTGGATTTTGGAGCATCCACTCACATGACAGTTAATAAGCATTGGTTTGAAAGATTTAAAGAAATAAACAGTGGTGCTAATATCTACCTTGGTGATGATATATTAAAAAATCAAAGGATATGGGGACATTCCTATGATACTACCTGATCGCAATATTAGGCGAATCCAAAAAGGGATGTATGTACTAGACATTAAAAAGAATCTGATCTTTGTCTCTATGATTGCAGATCAAAACTTGAAGGTGGAATTTTTTAAAACTTATTGTGTCATAAAGGATTTGTTGCACAAACAAAAACCAGTTGCATCTAGAATATGAGTAGGAGGCCTGTACAAGTTGAATGTCATAAGCATGCCACGCCAAGCTTTGAATTCAACAACGATGACAACAGAGAATATTTGGCATCAAAGATTCAGACACATCAATCTCTCTGAATTATTTTTACGAGAAAAACAAGGTATGGTCAATGGACTCCATGTTTTAAAAAACGCACATGTTGATTGTGAAGGATGTGCACTTGGAAATATGCACATGGATGAATTTCCCTCAAGTTTAAATAGAAGAAAGAGAGATATCCTCGAGATTGTGCACACTAACATATGTGGACCAATGTAGACAAGATCATTAGGAGGTGCATATTATTTTTTATTATTTAATGATGATTGCACAAGATATACTTGGGTATATTTTATACGTAAGAAAATTCATACATTTGAATATTTTAAAGAGTTTAGAAGTATGATTGAAAAAAAAATAGCGAGGGTCATCAAAATTCTCCGCTCAGATCAAGGGGGAGAATACAAGATGGGAAACTTCGTCAAATATTGCAGGGACCATGGGATAATTCAAAAGTTTGCAATACCTCACACTCCACAGTAGAATGAGGTTGCGGAGAGGAAGAATAGAACTCTAGTGGAGTGTTCCCGCAACATGTTTAAAGGTAAGAACCTATCTAATGGTTTTTTAGCAGAATCTATTAATACTGCAGTGTATTTAAAATATAGGAGTCCAACAAAGAGCCTTGATCTTCAGACTCCATTCAAGGCTTTATATAGTTTTAAGCCTGTAGTTAGTCATTTAAGAGTATTTGGTTCGAAATCTTTGGCATATATTCCTAAGGAGGATAGGAATAAATTGGATGCAAAGGCCATAAAATGCATATTTGTAGGGTATTGTTCTGAGTTTAAAGCATACAATCTGTTTAATCCATCTACTCATAAGGTGTTTGTGAGTAGAGATGTTATATTCCATGAGCAGGTTGATGAAGGGAACAAAGACAAAGGCTATGAGGAGTAGCACATGCCTTTGTTGATGGTGTTGAATATGCAAGAAGATGATGGAGCTTAGTGGAAAGAAGTCGCCTTCACTAAGTGGGCCCGCAGGCTATTTTTGGCACAAAGTCTATTTTTAGAC
>APFE030427484.1:179162-231201 GCA_000404065.3 Pinus taeda
TTTGGCCGTTAAATTTCTCGACCCTAAACTTACCATCTTCCGCCATTGCTCCCACTCGAACGAGGAACCCTTCTTTCCTGCGAGTTTATCAGCCAAATAGACCTTCGGCTCCGATACCAGTTGTTAAGAAATTTACTGCATAACATAAATAATTACTAAGAGGAATAAATATAAAAATAATCGACAACAACCATAAACACATAAACACAAATGTTTATCCGGGAAAACCCCAAATCCGGGGAAAAACCCAACCTAATAAGATCTCATTAGCATTGGCCAAAACCCTGGCCAATCCGACCAAGTGAACCTTCACCACCTCCAGGTCTTGCATTACAATGAAGTCCTTCCAGCTTTTTATAAGCTCCATTACATATAATACCACGGGCAGAATACTATGGGTGAACAATACCATGTGCCCCAAAACCATCACTGTTTAACCTGGTCAACTTTGACTATCCTGAGTCAAGATTACCTAACATGTAGAACTTGTTGTTGATGCTCGATGTGATCTTCCACTACTTGAACCTTAGAATTTTCTTTTAAATATGATGTGATGGATGGTGGATGATATCCATAATGTGCCATAAATGGGGTCATTTTTGTTGCAGTATGGAAGGAAGTGTTATACCACCATTAAACCAGAGGCAACCACTTAACCCATGATTGTGTTTATTTATCAAATACAAAGCAATGAAGATATCCTTCCAAAAAAAAATTCACTATCTCAGTTTTCCCATTAGATTGAGGATGATAATATGAGCTATGAGTTAACTGAGTACCTAGACAAAAAAAATAATTTTGTCCAAAAATTTCCAGTGAAAATGGGATCTTTGTCACTTACAATAATCTTTGTGTTTCCATGTAGCTTTTGAATTATTTCCATAAATGTAGTTGCAAATGTATTGGCTTTAAATGGATGAGATAATGCAAAAAAGTGTGGATACTTGGTAAGTTTATCAACTACCACCATAATGACACTCTTTTCTTCGGACTTGGGTAAACCTGTGATCAAATCCATTGAAACCTCCTACCAACATTGACTTGGAATGGATAAAGGTTGTAATAGACCTGGGGTCTTAATTGTCTCAAATTTAGTTTGTTGGCAAACCAAACATTCAGCCACAAACTTTTGAATATCAGATTTAAGGTCATCCCAAAAAAATCCTTCTTAACCCTATGGTAAGTTTTTAAAAATCTCAAGTGCCCTCCTAAGGGAGAGGTGTGAAATTCCAGAAGAATATTTTGTTTGAGTTGGGAATTCTTACAGAGGTATAAGCGATCTTTGTACCATAATGAATCATTTTTCCAACTAAATGTATCAGATGTACTGGAATCTTGTTGTAACTTTTGAATGAGTGCCCACACTTCCTCTTCATTCTTCGATTCATCCCTTGCTTCATTTATCCAATCTAGTTGGATAATAGAAATTGCACAAAGGAATGCTTCCACATCCTCATCCTTTCTTGAGAGTGCATCTGCAACAACATTTTTATAGCATTTTTTGTAGATGATTTCAAAGATATAACCCAACATATTTGTGACCCATCTTTGTTGTTCTTCTGAAGATAAGCTTTGTTCTAACAATTATTTAAGACTATCATGATCTGTTTTTACCTTGAAGTGTCTTCCCATTGGGTAAGGTCATCATTTCTTAAGTGCATGTAGTATTGGCAATTTACCTATCATAAATGGCTTTGTGTAAATACTTTCATTTGATTGGACGAATTTCGAAAGCAATGGGTCTTTCTTCTTGCATTAAAACAATGCCAATTCCATTTCCTGAGGCATCACATCCCACAATAAAGGTTTTTTTGAAGTCTAACGTAGCTAAGATTGGTGCTTGGCACATTGCCTCGTTAAGATGTTCAAAGGCCTTCGTTGCTTCTGGAGCCTAAGAAAATGCATCTTTCTTTAGTAACGTTGTTAGATGTGCTACTATTATCCTATAATTCTTAACAAACTTGCGATAATACCCTATCAATCCTAGATATAATACCTTCATGAGATATAATATGACCGAGATATTCCACCTCTTGTACACCAAAGAAACATTTGGAGGTTTTTGCATATAATTATTTCTCCTCCAATAGGTTGAGCACCCTACCAACATGTTGAACATGATCCTTCCAAGACTTGTTGTAAATCAGTATATCATCAGAAAATACTAACACAAATTTTCTAAGGAAGGGTTTGAAAATGGAATTCATCAAACCTTGAAATTTAGAAGGTGCATTGGTAAGGCGAAAAGGCATGACATAAAATTCATAATGACCCTCATGAGTTCTAAATGTTGTTTTTCGAATGGCTTCAGTCTTCATTCTGATTTGATGATATCCTGAACGAAGATCCAACTTGGTGAAGTAAATTGCTCCATGTAATTCATCCAATAATTCATCAATGACAGGAATGGGAAATTTATCTTAAATAGTGAGCTTGTTGATCTACCTATAATCTAGACACATGAACCATGATCCATGTTTCTTTAGCACCAATACTACTAGATTTGATAAATAACTTTGACTAGGTTGAATTATACCAGTCTCTAGAATTTATGCAACCACGCGTTCAATTTCACTCTTTTGGGCATATGGATATCTGCAAAGCTTGATGTTTGGAGGAATGCTTCCTGGAATCAAATGAATATCATGATCATGATCATGAATAGGTGGGAGGCCTTTGAGAGTCTCAAATACCTTGGAATGATTGTCCAAAACTTTTTGGAGATCTGAAGAAATAGATGATTTTGATGTTGGAACCTCTAGTGAACATAATTGTGAAATTACACCCCGTTGTTCTTTATTTAGAAGATTTGTCATGTTGTTAGAGCTGATTATCTTTTTCGGTTTCCCCATGATACCCCTTAATTCAACTTCCTTTCCTTCCCAAAAATAAAATTCAAGAAAAATTCTTCAAAATTAAAATCTATCGTACCCAAAGATTGTAGTCATTGGATTCCTAGTACAACATCAACACCACTCATTGGAATGTAAGGAATTGAACTATTCAATATATATTCTCCCATGGATAGCTTGATATTATGGAACTTTCCAGAGAAATTTATGGTTCCTATATTTGTAACCATTACTTGACACTCTGGTGTTGGGTATAGGAAGCAATTCAATTCCTTGCCTATCTTATAACGAATAAAATTATGGGTACTACCCAAAGCTATCAACACCCTTACCTTTGTATTCATGATATGTCCTTCTATCTTGAGAGTTTTAGGTGTGGTAATTCATACCAATGCATTACAATATATGGTCAAATTCATTTCTTCTTTCTCTAGGGTTGGTTCCTGATGTATATCCTCTTCTTTTGATGTTTCTTTTTCCTTTTCTTCCTCCTCTTCACAATACATGTAAAATAATTTCTTCTCAACACACTTATGACCTTTAGTGTATTTTCTATCACAACAGTAACAAAGCCCTTTTTCTCTTTTTTCTTCCAATTGTTGAGGTGTCAACCTTGTAGGTTGTGGAAGGCTAGGGGAAACAACACTTCCATCTTTATAGTTGTGAGTGGTAGGCTTCCTTGTTGCCATAATTTTTCTTTCAATTTTTCTTGCCAACCTGAATGTCTTCTCCAATAAATCAGGTTCCCAAAGGCAAACCTCATGTTGGATGTTATACTTTAAAGTTCCTATGAACACATCAATCCTATGCTCCTCTGGAATATATTTTACCTTTATATTCAATTTTTGGAAGTCCTCAATGTGCTCCGCCATTGTACCCTTTTGTTTGAGTTTTATCAATTAGCTAAAGAAGGTGTTTCTTTTTGTATCCTCATAATTTGCTACCATTTCCTCCATAAAAGTTGACCAAGTGAAAATTTGTTTACAAAAGCAAGTCTATCGATACCATAAAAACTGATTGCGTTCCAAATATAAATTTTCAATTCATACCTTTTGTGTGTTTTTCACATTATGGAGATCGAAATATTGCTCCATCTGTAGTATCCATGTTACAAGATCCCTTCCATCAAACTTCCTCATATCGATCTTTGGAACATGGTGGGTCTTCAATTCTACATTCGATTCTATGAAATCATGATTAACATTTCTTTTGTTCTCATCATGAGTTGCCTCTACTACCTTTTTACCATTATGAAGCATTTCTTGTAGCAAATTTTCCAGACCTCCTTTCAAAATTTCCATGTATTTCATTAGATCTTCCAAGTTTACATCTAAACCATTCACCTTAGCTTCTGTTTCTTTTTGTGAGAGTGAAATTTGTTGCACTTGGTCTCGTAATTTTGATATATCATGCTGCATTTCTTACTCTTTTTCATGAGTCATGCTAGACATTTTAGGTTTCCTTATAGGTGTATCCATTTTCTTTCATTGGGGCATCAATTAATGATAATTATGCTTCACTATGCCCTTTGAATCACTTCGAACTAATTTCTCAAACCCAAACTTATGCAAATTTTTAAAAATACTACACACCTTTTTTTGCTTTGTAGGAGCTCGATATTGAATCTAATGTATCTCTATAATTTCAGATCTCCCAAGTTTGAAATTTCATCCTGTGATAGCCCTCTACATCCTCTTTCCAATCCCACAAGTCTGATCAAGATTGGATTCTCCAAAAAATATTTATGTCAAATCTCCCACAATGACCTGATTATACACTAGTTCAGTGGAGCAAACTTTTATGAAGTTCCACATGTCAGTGTTTCAACCTTCAGACCTGAAAACAATACACAAAAAACTACAGTCCATCCTATTTCTATAAATATTTATGAAATTTCAATCTGATGCTTAGAGAGAATGCTATGACAATTTTCCCAAGATCACTTGTTTGAGATGTAATTCGGGAGCCTGCAAAAAACCCTAACTTACTTGGATCATATCTCCGAAAATATAGTTAGACAAGATCTGAAATTCGGACCCAAGGTTCATCAAGATTTCAGCTCAAATGAGTTTTAATTTCAGTTTCTGAACCTTCGTAGAAAATAAGTTATAGTAAAAATTCCATGATGACCTATTTGAAGCAACGAAACCCTAGAATCCAAAGCTCTGATACCAAATGTTATGCAACCAGCTCACAAAATAGAAGAAAAGAGAGATCAACGACTTCAAAATCAACCTCTTCGAGGGGAAACCTCCTTTACATTACACAAATGAAAAATCTTGGATGGTTCAAATGAAAAAACTTCCTTTCTATATATAGGAGTCTAAGGGGCCACAATATAATCAGAGCCGACATAACAATAATATTGTAAGGGCACAAAAATAACAATAACAGGGTTCTATGGGGCACAATAATAACAATATGGGGATAACATGGGCACAACAATAATATTAAGGGGCTACAATGAAAATAATAATAAGGGAATGCACTACTATTATAGCGACCTAACACTAGGAATCAAATACGGGGATGATGACACATGAATTGGTTTTAAGAGTTATGGGCATGACAAATTGGGATTAGGGATACATCGGGTGTGTCCCGAGAAGGAATGAGCCAAAGTTTTTTGTTGAAGCAAAACTAAGCACAGAGGACCACAACACTGGACATGGACGCAAACAACACACCAAAAGGAAAGTTATTAAGTTGGACAAGGCATGTCAAGAAATATTAAAAACCATAATGAAAGTGGTTGTTTTAATGAAATTTATTATCATTGATTTGTTGGGAAAAAAACGTTGTATGTAGATATATAATCGAAAAATTAGCTATGTATATAAAGCTCACAATTATATAAACTTGGGCTAAACATGTTTTTTCATTTTTGTATAGGATTAAAACACCGAGGATGGTGTTCCTCCAAGGGGGTTTTGGATATCCCCTCTTGTTAATATTGTAATATTTGTTGTAATTAAAATATAAATGGCTAAGAGTTAAGATAGAGATTTTAGATGTCAGGGAGGAGGTCACTTGGAAAATTGGAGGAGGGTCAGTCGTTTAGTGGCAACATGATCAGATGGTATCTTTTGTAGTGAAAAAAGATTAAAATATGATAAATCCGTCATGAGTTATGGGGACAAATGAGAACCACTTTCTAGGGACTTACAATTAGAGGAGAAGGCCATGACCGCACACCACCATGAGACAGTTAGAATGGTCGTGATGGAGAGGGAAGTAGGATATTCCTCAAGGGAATCATTCCATGACATGGTTGGGCAAGGAGACAAAGTGCAAGAGAGGCATTGGAAGAAAAAATGGAGACTCGACATAAGAAAGAAAGAATAGAACCATTGCGAAGAATAGAAAGGAAAATTCCCTGGAGCAATGTAAGGAGGAATTCGGGGAGCAGAAGTGACATCCTTCTTAGGAATTTGAGTGAAACAATACATGAGAGAACACAAAGGAAAATGAACAAATAGTTAGAAAGAATATCAAAAGAATTGAGTAGTATAACGCAAAGAGGGTTCCCATTATAGAAGGAAAAGACACATAGACTTGGGTCAAGAGCACATGATAGATTCTAACAAAGAAGTGCATTGTGTACACAGAGGAATTACTCGGCCTCAAGGGAGTGCGCCAAAGCATGGAGAGTAATTGAAATATGGGAGAATAATTTGGGTTGGGACAAGCCTGTTGCAGTGATGAATAAAAGAAGACATTATATCAAGTGAAGGAAGTTAATGACCTCATAATTCTCAATTTGGGTGGAGACCTTGACTCCCTTTGGATTCTTGGTTATTACATAGTGGGTTTCTCTATGTATTCCAAGGCTAGACTACTGATTTGTAGACTTTCAATGGCTTATGGGTTCCTGGTCTAGGGTGGAGGCACTGGGGTATCAAAGTATGGTTTCCAAGTAGATATGGTTGATCTCAAGATTCCCAAGGGTATTTTGATCATTGGGTAGAGATGGGTGCATCTATAGACTCCCAGTGGTGTTGATTTTTTAAGAAATTTTCCTTCGAGCACTCTTCCTCAAGCTCTAAAATCTGACTCGGGAATGATTGACTGTAAGAAAGGCTACATTGCAGTCAATATATGGTTGGGTGGAGAGTTGAAGTCCCAGCCTCAGTTTCCTCACTTCATATTTTAAGATAAGTGTTTATCTAAATCTTTTTGTATGTGAACCTTTTATAAATGCTATAGAAATGTTTGTTGTATTGTTGACATGCACATACTAATGTTGAGGAATGCTTAGTTCCTATGTAAATGATGAAGAATTTTATTTCCTGTAGGAATCATAAGGGATAATGTTTTCCTCAGTGATTGTCGAGGAATGGATAATTGTTGTGTTGTTTAATGAATATAAGTTTAGTTATTTCCAAGGCTAGAGAGATGTGTTATATCTCTTTTTATTTTATTGTTTCTTTTATTAAAAGGACATGTAATGGCAAGCCAGAATTATGGATTTATGAAAAAAATCACATATTTATTTTATATATTGTTGTATTTCTTGGGATGGGTTTAAAGCCCACATAATCTTAGGAGCGATAGGCCTTAGACTAGCATTGAGAGTCCTCAGCAAAGGAAGTACACACACATATGCTTTAAGCTCACGAGGGATAGCCCCATCGACTAAGTGTTGAGGGCTATGTATATAAATGTTACAAGCCCAGGGGAGATATCCAATTAAAGGATAAGGATTAAGTGCACCCACATATGTGTGTATAAACACACAAAAGAAGCCCAGGAGGGAAAGCATAAATGGCTAAGTGCTAAGGGAAGACTTACACATAGTAATACATGCATATTCATATATGAAATGGTGCCAAGTTTGGGGATGGAGATACCTCTAGTAACTAACTAAAATATCCCTATCTTGGACATCGAAGACTCGGGACCTCGGGGCATTTCACGTCATGAATTTTCAGTAAGGAAAAAGGACGAGACTCAACAAAGGTTGAGATGAAGATTTCCCTAGCAAGTTCCATAAGGAATTATTATCTTAGGCCTTGGGGTTTCAAGTGGTGCCAAAACACAATTAACGACGAAAAACCATGGAACAAGGCTTAAGGCTGGAAACCACCAAAAAGGGGCCAAAACAATTACAAAGGGAAAGTCAAGTTTTTCACCAAGGGTTAGGGCTAGTGGGAACTAGAGTAAGTGGTGAAGTGACATGGTACCATAATGGCATGCCACATGGAATCCAAAAGAGACCATATCAGAGGGTCAAGGGGACCAAAATTGAGTGATACATGGCTCTACTAGAAGAGGCCACATGAAGGGAATGATGTTGGGATGACATCATCTTAGTCCTCGAGGTCTCATGGCCTTTGAAGGATTATAGTGGAGCACAATAAGAAGTGGGCTGATATTGACCAGGGTCAAGATGAAAATACCTTCCATCAATTAGCATGGACAAGCCTATCTTTCCCTGGAACAATGGGAAGGTCGTTGGTGATAAGTCGAGGTTAACGAGGGGATAAGGGGTGATAGATGGGAAACCTTACTCAGTAGTTGATGGGAAATTACTCGTCTCACCCCAAACTTTATGTTTTGTGAGTTTGCGCTTTGTGACGAGGAAAAGGAGTGGCCAAAGCTAAGATTGCTTATAATGAGAAAAAGGTATATTTCAAGGTTAAGAGGGTGAACCAGTAGGAACCACAAACTAATGGGGTGGAAATGCCACTTGGACATGGTTATGGACATGTGGAAAGAGAAGGATGATGTCGACCTCCCACGAGGGTGTGGAGGGTTTCCACGTGGGTGCAACGTGGCAAAATAATGTTGATGTGGTAGGATTTTAATGGCTTAACTTCAAACAACCATATATTTTGATCCAAGAGTTAGTTTTCGATACATTGTATATCACTCAAAAGGTCTTACTGACCTAGACGTAATGGTGGTGTTATTTTTTAATATTGATGATTTTTAAAAATGATGAAATTTTAATACCCCATTTCCATAACAAGACTTTAGAGATCAAGTCAATAATAGTGATGACTTCTTCTACTCTTAGGATGGTCGATGTAGTGGATGGGGGTGTTACACTTTTTGTGCTAGCTTTTACAATGTCCAGATGATATTCTATGATGTTGATGAAGAAATGGTGGAATATTTAAAAAATCATACCACTACAATATAGATTGAGCATAATGTCACATATTCTGGTTCTGTCCACCATATCCAAGATCTTGATTTTCTCACCAAAGGTATTGTCCTCAATATCATACAATCCTTAAAATCTCTCCCCAATCAACTATAATACCCTTCTTATAATGTCATCATTGTAAGTGGGGATAGGAGTAGTTATTTTTATGATCTCATAAAAGCAAGAAGGAACTATAAGTCTTACTTCCTTACAAGGATGTTCCATAAACCTATGTTGGATCAAGGAAACAATTGATGGCTTCACTTCCTAACTTAATATCCTCTAATTGGATTGGGCTACTTTGTAAAATCTTGTGCCTAAATCCTCCAATTTAGAGAGGACATCCCTTGTCTTCATAAACTTCAAATCTAATCCAAGTACAAAGAGCCAATTGCCCACTTCCTTTTCTTTTCATATATCCCTCAGCTGCTTGTGTTGAAGAGTAATATGGATTGCTTTGGAGAAGGGTTTGTTGATAAATCTTGTTCTTTGCTCCATAAGAACATTGTTTTCCAAAGAACCAATTAATGTACTATTGAATTGTTGCTTCCTTCTCGCAAAATTATTTATGGCATTTGGGATGCCTTCTAAGGCATACTTCCATCTATCTTCCATAGGGAAAATTTCAAATTCAACCTTTACAAATAGTCATCATGTTAATTCCTTGAATATAAACAGGTATTATGAAAGATGTTCTTATTGAAAATTTTTCTTCCAATATTGTTTCTATAGGGTTTCAAATATAATGCTTCACCAATGATAAATCTTCCCCAAGCTATAATTTGGTGGCCCTCCAATGTCTATGCAGCTGGTAAACTATCTCTGTGGGAGTGCTCTCACTCACGTTTTCAAGTAATTTGAGATCAAATATCGAGGAATTTATCTTCATCAAAATTTGCACACTTTCACACAATAAAATTACCAACCATTTAAATATGATTTGTGATGTCAAACTGAGGAAATGCTATAGCTCCAAAATATTTTATTGATGAGAATTCTCAGGGGTAAATAAATTAAAATTTAGGATAACAACTAGTGAATGAACCCTCAGATTGTTGGTCCTCAAACTGTTGGATAATGTGAACCTTCACTAGTCAATTAAACTTGATTTCTAGTAGCAATTTCCTTCTTTATTGATGGCAATCGATGCCTTCACAATCTAACACAACTCTACAAATTCAATCAAGAACTTGGAAAATTCGATCACAACTTTATAAGATAACAATATGGCCATCCAATCGGCCTTCCACAACCATTGCACTCACTCATGCAACTTGAAAAACAATAAAATGGCCCCATGAATTTGATATGATAGTATGGCCACCTAATTGGCCTTCCACAATCATTGCACAAGCTCATGAAACTCAACAAACCATAAAATGGCTCCCATGAATTTGAGATGACAATATGGCAACCCAATCAACCTTCCAAAAGTGTTGCACACATTCAGGAAACTAAATAAACTATAAAACAACCCCACAAATGATAGTATGGCCACTTAATCAGTCTTCCATAATCACTACATGTGAAACTCAACAAACCATAAAATTCCCCCCCCCCCCGCCCCCCGCCCCCCGCCCCCCAACGAATTTGAGACGAAATTATAGCCACTAAATTTCCCTTCCACAATCTTAGCATGCACTCAGGAAACTTGACAAACCATAAAAAGGCCCCATAATTTTTTCTCAATGATTTAATTCATGTATTTGGTCCCTTGTCCTTAGAATAATTTGACCTCACAATCATAACAAATTTCTACCTCCATTTACTATGTGATGTGACTCAACCCTGATTATATGGCTATGTTGACCAATTGCATAGCAAATAGAGCCACAAGTTGACTCACTCCCTTAAAATATAGTTTGATCCATGCAAATATAATGAATGTTCATCTCCCATATCCAATTCATGTGCACTAGCAGATTCATCTTCAATAAATCATAGTTAACTTGGCCTAGGCCACGATTGAATTTCTAATTCAATTATTTTGGTCCTATGTATTGATCTAATACTCCACATGGGCTCCTTAGTTTCAATAGAATAATATTTTGGCTTATAACATATAGGACTTTGGCTTTAAAGATAGGGTTTTGGGTTTTGGGCCACTATTAACATGACTTCTAAATGCCCTGCCCTAAATAATATTTTTGTTGCAAAGAGAGGATTTGTGCTTGTCTTTTGATAAGTGAATATGACCCTAAAAAGAAAACTCGCCCTAGAAAATGAATTTTCCCCACAATAATTTGGCTTTCTACAATCACTTTCTCACACTAAGAATTCAACCTGCGTTGGGGTTTGTAGCCTCTTCTATGTGGGTATTTGTTAACTCGACCCACACCATTCAATTTGGCTAGGGTTTTAACTTGCATTAAATGTTCACGATCTTGGAATAAATGTTAAACCTTCCACTGTTAAATCCCTAAGGCTGGCAGGAAAATTTGCCCCACAATAATTTGGCTTTCTACAATCACTTTCTCACACTAAAAATTCAACCTACGATGGGGTCTCTTGGCTCTTCTATGTGAGTATCTGTTAACTCAACTCAGACCATTCAATTTGGCTAGGGTTTCAACCTGCATTAAAATTTTATGATCTTGGAATACATGTTAAACCTTCCATTGTTAAATCCCTAAGGCTGGTAAGAAAATTAGCTATGATACCACTATAATATCTCAAAAAATGATTTGGTTAATTTATCTAGAAATTAGGTTCAAAAAAATACAACATGAATTTCTTTCCTGAAAATATGATCAAAATTGCACAATTTTGCATAGTAGAAATTACCAACACTTCAATGAATTTACAATTATAAAATCCCAGAAATTATAGAGATATTAAAACTCAAAATAAACATGAGAAATAACAGCAAAAAATCGATCTTACTTTATTAGATATACATATGGAATTACATGCCATTGCTTTAATTTCAGAATTTGGAAAAGTTTTTTCAATGACCCCTACTACATTGGCATGCTTTGCTAGATAATAAACTGAGGTTGTGGTCTCAAATATTAATGCAACAATATGGAGTTTGGCCTCCTAAATACTGCTTCTCAAAATTTTATGCTCCTGTGAGAGATCTGATTGACCTATCCTCGTGGTCTCCGTGTTAAGCCCAAGTGAGTGGATATGATTTGATCCCTCCTCTTCGACTAGCTAGGGTATATGATCTCAACACTTAAAACCCCACAAACTAGATCATCTGGGTTGGATTACTTACCACCAAAGCTAACCCACTTTCATATGGGCTTTCACCCAAACAAGCTCTAAGGGCTCAACTCAATAACACAAACAATAATCCAAATAGGCATGCTTAAGGAGTGAACTCTCATCTTCTTTGATAGTCATGGACTATGAGAATACCATGGGTCTTTTTCTTCTTTCATTAAAGTGATTTATAATATTCATTTTCCTTAGTCACTTTTTAATTTATTAATTCTCAAATATTATATCATTTCTATTTTAATTTGTAGCGTATGGGAATGGCTAAGGCACTAAGTTAGTCTCTATTACAAATACTTGGAAAAAAAAGACTTTAGAAATGTATACTCTCCTATTTCTCTACACTTCACTATTTAATACATCTATTCAAAACATGTAATACTAGATATTGAAAAATAAGTTTTTTTTTTTGTAAAAGGTTTATATAAGTACGACACTTAGATTCCTTCAAAAATATAGACCATGTTCTATGTTAAAATGGGTATTGTTTTGTGGATGCACCCATGACATTCAATAGGTGATTTTTACACATTACACTTAATGTCTTAACATTTGTATTTGATGTGATAGATATAATGTAGGTTTTTGAATTTGATTTTTCCTTACGGCAGTGATGTATTACATTTTGGATACGAGTAATGTGGATTGTCAAGTTTTGAATCTCATCTTATTTCTTCTAGGATGTTATTTCATCACAAGTAATCAGTGCTATTATTTGATCGTACACATTAAAACATTATCAAATTTAAAATAACTTAGAATCCAACCAAGAGGGTATCCAACTAAGGGGGCATTTTAAAGAAATGATTAATATTTATTTCCCATAACTCTCGACTTTTCTCACTTAAATGGTTTTGATTAGCATTCATACATTAACAAAAACACTAATAGCACTGAGATATGGGAAACACCATTTTCCTTATTGATAATATATACATCAATTCAAGATAGTTCATCATCTAGTTTAGCTTGGGTGAATGAGTGAGTAGATCCTTTCATTATGCCTTCCAGATGTTTGAGCTGAGTGGTTGTAGATAGTAGCATCATGGTCATCATGGATATTTTTAAACTTGAACCATTTTGATGAGTGAAATTCATGTGACGTGAGAGGTGAGATGAGAGGGGGCGAGAGCTTCCCACACTCTACAATACCCACCATGTATGACATCCCCAGGGGTTGTCTTTGAGTATGTATTTGTTGGGCAGCGGATCCCCCGCGTAACGGTTTCAGGGCTTAAAGCCCACAATTTTGGGTATTGGTATTGTAAAGGCTCCGCGAAGTGCGCATAGCGCGAATTGTAATAGGTCAAGTCTAAGGGTAGCCTACCCTAAAATATTGTAAATTAATCTAGAATGTGTTGGCCTAACCATGGTCCACGGACCATGGGAATGTATAAATAAGAGCGAGGCCCTAAGCGTAGAAGGTAACTTTTTGCGATATTAAGAAGTGATATGGTTTTTTGAAAGCGGTATTTTCTTTGAGTCTGTAAGTCTGAGTCGTAGGTGATAGTAGTAAGAGTAGACTCTGCAGTTGTGTGCACCAAGGCCTGATAAAGTCCGCAGCTGTGTGGCGGACCCCTGCAGCTGTGTGCGCAGGGTAGGAAGTGGATTGTCACTGGAAAAGGCATTAATAAAGATAAGTTGGTTTCAGAATATTGCGTATCTGTTTCTTTATTCTGCTTTATGCATCTGTTTATGGTTTATGATTGTGCGCATGTCTGTTTATGTTAAATGGTAACTGAAAGTATTGGGCCTACTTAGTTTAATTCAAGATCTATAATAATACTAAGCACAAGAAGGGTAAAGAACATTCACGCTCGTCATCCCAGCCGCACAAAGGTAGTTGCACTAAACAGACAGTTGCGCGGAAGTAACGCAGCGTGTAGGATCAGTTTGCGAACTTTCCAGACCTCATTAAGACATTCCTAGGGTGCAGAAACCTGGTTCCAACACCCTCCCATACTACCTCGGGTGAGACCTTAGTTCACGCTCCACAGACTATTTCCGAAAGGGCCGGTAGTTTCAGGATTTGTTTGGCTAAAACACTTCTAAACCTGGGTCAGGACCCAATAAGCCAACAAATGGTTCCGTTGCCGGGACAGGGATCTGCCTGAGGGATGTCTAATGTCAGAACGCTGGAACCCTGTGAAGAAATAAATTGAAGAATGGTTGGATCATAAGCTTCACGAGTTCGTAATACAGGAAAACCGAACCCCATAGATATTCGAAAAGAGGTGATTGGATTACTTCGTATATACGGAAATCCACGCAATCTTCTTCGCAACCTTCTCTTCAGAGCTGTATGATTGGATTTTGAGGCTAGCAGGCAGCTAGGGAAGGTGCAAGCTTGATCAACTGATAGCGTGGACTCCAGAGTTGGTGCACAGGCTAGAGGCATCTGAAGATAAGATCGCGCAGGCTGTAGACCATTGGCTGGATCAGATAATAGGAGGGTTTATCACTGAATTTGCGATAGACACGACTGTCAGCTACAGTGAAGCAAAAAGACGTTTTCTCAAGGGACCACGAGGTAAGTACATCAAGTCTTTGAATACTTGGATTAATATGTTGTTATGTGAAAAACAGGTGGTGTGAATACATTAATGAGTGGAACGACACGGAGCGGAAAGGTTTACGAAGGTATCGAAGGGTTAGGAAGCAGTCCTTTAATTTCACCTCTGTGAGAGGGCGAGGAAGAACGCACTTAGGCTTCTCCAAGGAGTGTGGTTAGTTTGATAAGGCAACGCATTCTGCAATTATCATCCCCGCTAACACCACCACTAGCGTCACCTCCTTCACCTCCAGCTTTGCCCACACCACCTCCACCAAACTAGCAGTTTAGCATGGCGAGTGCAATCGAGCTACCTGTATTCAAAGGAGTAGGGAATGAAGATCCAGATCAGTTTTGGTTGGTAGTAAGAGCAGTGTGGGAAGCACACAGGGTTACGGATGATAACATTAAAAAGGCCACATTGGTAAGTGCGCTGCAGGATCGCGCACTAACATGGTATATCAAGCACTCGAATGATCACCCGAACACGGGAATAGCAGAAATCCAGAGTGCGTTGAACAGAGAATTTAGTCGGCCGAAATCGGAGATGCATTCGATCATCAGATTCATGGAGATCGTGATGCTTCCAGGTGAAACCCCCTGGGATCTGGATCAGATGCTGAAAAGTATGATCCGCGAGGCTAATATGACACTGACAGATGCGCAACACCGCGCGTGGTTTGTGGTGTCTTTTACACCATACCTGAGGATGACACTGTCACAACAGAAGCTCTCAACCAAAGTAGAAGCATTGGAAATGGCGATGAGGTTGCATGAAACACCGATACGGGATCTGCGGTTGGGAGTCCAACAAATTCACGCGCAGCTACAAAACCTATGCTTGGAGATGCTGAGTTTGAAGTAGGATAGGGCACCCCGTTCAGAGGCACGCGAAGAAGTGTGGTGTATAAAATGTAAAGGCCAAGGCCACGATAAGGATCATTGTCCAGTATTCATGAACTATTTGGCAGGAGGGGGACCGATGCCATTGAGACCAGAGGCACAAGAAGGGCTGAGTTTGACACCCGGGCTCTGGTGCACGATTTGTTATGTGGGAGGAAATCACGCGATGGACAACTGCCACCTGTTGCAGAAGTATACCCAGACTCCGCAACAACTATATTGTAATTTTTGTAGATCAGTGAGCCAAGATGAGCAGACATGTCGGAGCTATGAGCTAATGATGGATAGGACCCCAACTTATCGAATGCAAACAGAAACACAAGGCCACGATCCAGCCGCAACAATCGTGAGGGGGAGGATTCCAAGGGCGAGGTCGAGGACGAGGAGGAATGGGACCCAGACAGGGGCACATACAGTTAATCTGCTATAATTGCGGAGGACCCGGGCATTACGCTCACGATTGTACCAACCCAATGAGAATATCTTGTCCGTACTATGAGAATTTTGACCATGCAATGGTAGATTGTCTGATGCTGATCGCAAAAATGCGCAAAAAAGGGGTACTATAGCCTACTCCAATGCAAAATATACAAATGATGAGGTTCGAACCACGCGAAGAAGACCCCAACGTGAACATGATGCTTAGAAGTGGCGCGACCACATGGGAAGATAAGGGGAAGCAGCCTGAGGAAGATACCTGGGTACGCAAGGCTCCTACAAAGGAACCTGAGTTTGACTTGGAACGTGCCAAGGAAATGTTTATGGAAGCTAAGAAGAGCTTCGCAGAGGCCTCTACTTCAGGTAGTAAGGATCACCCAGAGACAAGACTGGATCCTTCTATGCTAACTACCTTTTTAGAGACATGCATGAAGCTGCTACATGACAATAAGGTAGTCAAAGGACTACAAGAGCTGATTGCTAGGTGCGTAGGGTCAAGGGATCTGTGCGTAGTTCGAAAGATGGGGAAGCATGCTTTCTGCACCGAGAGGGAAATGCAGTTGACAACGTGAATTGGCGAATATGAGATGGATCAGGTAATCCTAGACCTGGGTTCAGATGTGAACGTGTTACCAAAGCAGACTTGGGAACGCATGGGCAGGCTCGTGTTACAATGGTCTCCTATTCAATTACGGATGGTGAACCAACAAAAGATCTTGCCCATGGGGAGACTGTAAGGGGTAACCGTGGATATCGAAGGTGCGTGCATGCAGAAGGACTTCGAGGTAATAGAGATTGTAGATGACAGTAACCCTTACCCCGCGTTGCTAGGAATAGACTAGGCCATGGATATGAATGGAGTCATCAACCTAAAAAAGCAGAAGATGATATTCGAGAAAAAGTCCCTACGCGTAGTAGTTCCGCTGGATCTAGCTAAAGGAGAGCACTACACTAAACCCGTGCGCAACGATGGAGACGACGAAGAGCTAGATTGTATATACAAGATAATTGCGCGAAACCAGGATTGGCTAAATCCAACTGCAGGTGGAAGGATCTCATGGGAGTGCACAGGTTCCTACCCTTCGGATTCAGATGAAGAAGATGAACGCTGGCACAATCGATTGAGTGAAGTAACGACGCTAAATTGTAATATGATGACTAAATCACTAGTTGCATGACAACCAATGCTCGAGATCTACCAACATATGATGGATTGACAGTGGCAGATGAATTCTTGAACAAGTTTGAGAGTGCAGTACCAGAGCGCCATAGGTTTGATGCATTAAAGTGGACGTTCCACACGACACCTGCGCATTGGTGGGGAACACATGAAGGAAACTTTGAAAACTAGCGTGGTTGCAAGAGGATGACGCAAATAAAGTTTGGGAAGCCGGAACTACGAATAACCGAGAAATACGATGGATGCGATGACCCATGCATGCACCTCACAAAATGGACCAAAACCTATAGAGAAGGACCCCATCTTGAATGGGTACACTTATTTTATCATACACTGGATGTCATCCCAAGAAACTGGTATACCGAGACAGAACTCCGACATGGTATGGGTGAATGGGATATGTTGCACGAGGAATTTTTGTTAGCATTCTCATTTGAAGACCTATGGGTGGATATTGTTGATGATGCACTGCAAACTGTGAAAGCTGCCATTTTGAAAATAACACAGGAACTACGGGAAATAGTTTAACTAGTATGGTTGCCTCAGTTAAGCCATGCCCTAGAATGTTAAAACATACAAGTGGAGGATGATGACGATGACCCCCGAAATATTAATATTCCAGAAACAGAAGGGAGTTGCGAAGTTCGAGAACTGTCAATCGAGGACCCCGACATCACTGTGCTTCTAAAAATGAAACAGGTAAACATTGGTACAGATACGGAGTTGAAGTACGCAATGCTTGGGGACTATTGGGATGAGGCCACGGTGGATAAGTTTGTCGAGTTACTTCGCGAATATCAACACTTATTCCTGACCAAAATCACGAAGTTAAAAGGCATCCTCGGCGACCTAGGAATGATGAAGATAACTCTGAAACTAGATGCGAAGCCAGTTAAGCAGCGTCCTTACCATTTGAATCCAAAGTATAAGGAAAAGGTCTGCGAAGAATTGGACAAAATGCTTGCAACGGGGATTATTGAACCAGTGAAAGAGTTTGACTGGGTGAGTCCTATGATAATGCAAGAGAAAAAACAGAGGGGAGAAATTTGAATTTGCGTGGACCTCAGAAAACTTAATGATACCTATGTTCATGATCCATTTCTGACACCATTTACACATGATGTCTTGGAGAATGTTGGTGGATAGGAAGCTTACTCGTTCACTGATGGGTTCTCAGGGTACCACCAGATCAAGATCGCGCCAGAAGATAGGAGCAAGACGACCTTCACGACCGAATTGGGGTTGTTTTCAGTACACTGTTATTCCCTTTGGGTTGAAGAATGCACTAGTGATATTTTTGGGTGTAGTGGTGGCCGCGTTCAAGGAATTCATCCACAAGTTTTTGGAGGTTTATTTCAACAAAAGGACTGTATTTGGGCTAGTCAAGAAACATATAGCAAGCTTACGATTGATGCCGGATACTTGCTGACGACACCAGATTGTGCTGAAGCTTAAGAAGTGCACCTTCCTCGTCCCCTTTGGAAATTTGCTCGGCATGTGGTCTACAAACAAGGCCTGATGGTGGACCCTGCGAAGATTGTTGTCATACTCAATTTGGATGCACCACAGAGTGTCAAACAAATCCGCACCATGTTGGAGCACATTGGCTACTATTGAAAGTTTATTAAAAGCTATGCACAAATCACGAAACCAATGGAACAATTGTTAAAAAAGGATGCTACTTATTGTTGGAATGATGATTATAAGAAAAGTCTAGAGATTCTCAAGGAAAAAAAGGCATCTGCTCCCATTTTGGTTTTCCCAAAATGGGACGTCGAATTTCATGTACATTTTGATGCGTCATGTATCGCGTTGGGCATTGTACTCACGCAGTAAGGAGTGGAAGGCATTGATCACCCGATCACATTCGCAAGTCGACAATTGTCCAAATTTGAAAAGAACTACTCTGCTACTGAGCGCGAGGGATTGGCGATAGTATATGTGCTCCAGAAATACTGCCACTATCTACTTGGTGGGCACTTCAAGATGTATATAGACCATTCAACTTTGAAATACCTCATGAACAAGCCTGTGTTGGGGGGGCGCATTTGTAGGTGGATGTTACTGTTTCAAGAATATGACTTCGAGGTCATTGTAAAACTGGGACGCCTAAACGCAGGCCCAGATCACCTATCGCGAATTGAGAATGGTGAGGACCAACAAATTTGGAGGAAGGACTACCTGATGCATAGCTCTATGCATCGTGGATGGCCACTTTGAAGATATAATCCATTTCTTAACCATAGGGACAGCGCTGCAGGGATATTCAATCCAACAGAAGAAAGAATTGGTGGTACACGTGGTGGATTTTTTTGTTATTGCGGGGCACCTCTATAAAATGGGAAACGATAAAATATTACGAATATGTGTACCTGAATTTGAACAAGGACAGATCCTCACAGAAGCACATGGAGGGGGGGGGCTACAGGAGGACATTATGTGGGATGGGCAATAGCACAGAAGATTCTTCGCATCGGACTATGGTGGCCAACCCTACATCAAGACTCGAAAATGTACTGTCAAGCATGTGACGTATGTCAACAGACTGGGAAACCATCGTGAAGGGATGAGATGCCACTCAATCCACAGATGACATTGCAACCATTCGAAAAATGGGTGATAGAATTCATGGGGCCCATCACACCTCAAGGGAAGACGGGTGCGTGCTATATCATCACCGCGGAAAAATACTTGACCCGATGGGCGAAAGCACAACCGGTTAAGGACTGCACGGCCGCTACAGATGTGAAATTTTTGTTCGATAATGTTTTGACACGGTTTGGATGCCTGAAAATTCTAATGAGTGACTGTGGAACGCGCTTCCTAAATGAAACTATCAGTGCACTCACTGAGGAATTCCAGGTGTATCATCAACAAAGTACGCCATATCATCCACAAGAGAATGGGACAGTAGAAGCATTCAACAAGATTCTGGAGACTGCGTTGACCAAAGTATGCAATGCGCAGCAAAATGATTGGGATTTGAGCATACTTGTCGTGCTATGGGCATACCAAACAACATGTAAGAAATTGACGGGTCAAACACCTTTCAGGTTAGTCTACAGCAAGGAAGCCGTCATGCTAATGCGATACATTGTACCCAATTTGAGGATAACAATGATGACAGGCATGGCAAACCATGAAGCCTTGGAAGAGAGGCTCGCGCAACTAGAATAACTTGAGAAAGAACAGTTTCTGGTGGGATTCCATAAGCAGGTACATAAATAGCGCGAGAAAGCTTGGCATGATCACCATATCAAGTTTTGCTTGTTCACAGTACATAATTTAGTATTGCTATATGACAGCAAATTCGAAAAAACCCTAGAAAACTCTGAATGCATTGGTTGGGACCATATGTAGTCAAAGAGGTCACAGACGGAGGCGTGGTCCAAGTCGGCAAGCTTAATGGAGAGCCCTTCCCAAGAAGAGTAAATGGTAGTCGCCTGAAGCCCTACACGAGTGGGTCAGCTATCTGACTAACTGACCAAAGCACAGTCTCAGTGCTCCAAGCAGTTGAAAGAAGGCACAGGACTATAAACGAGTTTGTAGGAAAGTTGCGTGAAAACAGGGTTCCGCGTAGGGTAAGTCTATCGCAGGGCTTGCTGTTGCATATAATGAGTTGCGCTGCTACGTGGGTAGGCTGGGAGGTGACCTTGAGGTCATTGTTCATGACAATATGGTCAACTTAAGACAATGAGGAGCAGATGACGGGCAATTAAGACATGGAGTCAAAACTAGATTTGAAATGCTCTACCAGTATTATCGCATTAATGAGCCAGAAAAGGAGGGAACGGTTGAATTTGAAAATCAATAGGCTTATAAATCATAGCTGGTCATCCACCGAACAAACCATGGCATTGTGAGACTTAAGTTATTGCGGTATCTGATAGATATGGACCCGTCCAACTTTGGTGCTTAGAGAGTAAGCCCAGTGGTTGCAACATTGCCAAAAGAGATGCAGGACCTTCGAGATAGCGTAATGTTGACAGCTAAAGCCACTGTTCCAAACCCAACACCAGCGGTGGGAGATGTACTACAAATTCCCAGACAGATAGGAGGACCGGTCCGGCTGTCGTTGCGAAATCTGTGGTCTGGTAAGCGAACTATGAAAGATAAGCGCAAGATGGTGAAGCTTGGGATAAAATACAGAATTCCTTTGAAAAGTGTGTCCCTTGGCCACGTGCTCACGACGAAACTTGAAGATTGGGACCTCGTGGACAACAACATCTCTCTTGCAAAAATGCAACACAAGCTTCAGCAAAGATTGAGTATACGGGACCAGAGATCACAAGCTTGCTGCTCTTGCACAAAGAGTTCACGCCTTTGACATCTTAGCTAGAGCTAAAATTCTATGAGGGGTCGCTTTGTGTTAACTGAGCAAAGTAGAATGAGCATCATCGGTTACGTGAATTAGTAGGGGCAATGGAGTAGGAGCTTGAAGAAGTGTTGCAGGAGGCAAGGATGGAGCACCAGAGCGTAGTGCATCACTCACAGGGATGGTGGACCGTGAAGCCTTGTCAGTGCAACTCGCCACACCAATGAGTGACTCAGGACGAGTCACGATGATTGTGTTGGGGGCCTGTTGGGCAGCGGATCCCTCGCATGACGATTTTGGGGCTTAAAGCCCACAATTTTGGGTATTGGTATTGTAAAGGCTCCATGAAGTGCGCAGAGTGCGAATCATAATGGGTCAAGTCTAAGGGTAGTCTGCCCTAAAATATTGTAAATTAATCTAGAATGCGTCGGCCTACCCATGGTCTGCGAACCATGGGAATGTATAAATAAGAGCGAGGCTCTACGGGTAGAAGGTATCTTTTTGTGATGTTAAGAAGTGATATGGTTTTCTGAATGCAATATTCGCTTTGAGTCGGTAACTCCGAGTTGTAGGCAATAGTAGTAAGAGTAGGCTATGTAGTTGTGTGCGCAGAGGCCTGGTAGAGTCTGCAACTGTGTGTGCGGACCCTTGCAGCTGTGTGCGCAGGGTAGGAAGTGGATTGTAATTGGAAAAGGCATTAATAAAGATAAGTTGGTTTCGGAATATTGCGTATCTGTTTCTCTATTTTGGTTTATGCATTTGTTTATGGTTTATGATTGTGCGCATGTCTGTTTATGTTAAATGATAATTGAAAGTATTGGGCCTACTTAATTTAATTCAAGATCTATAATAACGCTAAGCACAGGAAGGGTAAAGAACATTCACGCTTGTCATCCTAGCCACGCAAAGGTAGTTGCACTGAATAGACGGCTACGCGGAATTAGCGCAGCACGTAGGATCAATTCGCGAACTTTCTAGACCTCATCAAGACATCCCTAGGGTGTAGCAACTTGGTTCCAGCACCCTCCCATACTACCTCGGGTGAGACATCAGTCCGCGCTCTGCGGACTATTGCTGAAAGGGCCAGTAGTTTCGGGATTTGTTTGGCTAAAATACTTCTGAACCTGGGTCAGGCCCCAATAAGCCAACAATAGTCCACCTGTATAGAATTGGGTTTACAACTTTATAAGATAATCAAGGGCATAATTTATCTAATTTCTAAATATTTTGTGTTGAAAGAGATTAAATTTGGGAGTATCTAGTGTGGAATGTTGAGAAAAATCAAATTTCAGACTTATTTTGTATGGAAAAAAATGGAAAAAAATCAAATTTCCTGTTGATGTAATTTCATCCCTTGTCCTGTACTAAATGGAAAATTAAATGAATCTATACTTATTGGCTAAATATTTATTGTTTTAATTTTAAAAGCACAAATTTCATGTCCACATTGAACCCAGCCTAAATCACACATCTCCCTCAAAAGTAATTGTAAATTGTGCCTCTAGGTCCAATTAAAAAATAACAGTTTTCAATGAGCGGTACTTGTCTTTTTTCAAGCGTACATATTCGGGTTGGAGTGACTATCATGTTCCCTTATCTCACCACTTTCTTCGAAACCCTCAAGTATTTTACATAACTGAAAAGAAGGAAAGTTTTGGATCTCACATATTGCAAATTACAATCTCTCATTTTGAAAGTAGTCCACCTGCAAAACCTCAAATCAAAATAAATGAGCTTGAACTCTATAATGATTTATCCAAAGCTCTCCAGTATACTAAGATACTATCATTATGAAATTTACAAGCTGGTAGATTCTCGATGAAGTTTAACCTTGTGTGTACTGCGCCTGAGAAATCGGTGTTCTTGGAAAAAAAAGAACAAATTAAGTTGTCAACATGGCCCCTGTATTCCCCAAGGGACATGGAATTTCTTAGCAGAACTTCTTGCACAACAAAAGTAAAATGGGGGGTCAAAATAATTACATTTACAAACAATGTATTGAGGCTAGCACAAGGGGAATAAAATATAAGAAAACCTTGGCCAAAAGAACCCTTGTTCCTGCATGCTTCTCATCCCAACTGAATATATTGACGTTATCTTTAGCACCAAGATTCTACCCATGTGATTGATGTTAGAAAGGCGGAGGAGACAAAGCATGAATTATTCACACATAAAACATGAGTTGTTGCTCTTTTATTGATCACACAAAACATGATGCTTACAATGAACCCGGTGAAGGGTATTTATCATTTCCCAACTAGCGACTTGCATAAAATATCTTGACAAGCAACCACTTGCAACCACACACTAAAATTCGTCTATCACTTAATTCAATTTAACTCAACACTCAAATAATCAATCACTCAGTTCCAATTCCTCATGCATGAGTAATTATCTTATTTTAACACTCCCCCTTAATTACGACCGCTAAACTAAAACTGACTCATAACAACTCAAACATGCCTGTTGGTCTATGTCTCAGCTAGGCTTACAACACCCAAGTTTTTTCTATAAAACTCAAACACATCTTGTGCTAATGACTTAGTAAATATATCAGCCAATTGATCACTAGATTTACAAGGCTTCAATTGAACTTCTCCATTGCTCACAAGTTCTCTAATAAAGTGATATCCAGTATCATTATGCTTTCTCTTTTGATGAAACACACTATTCTTGGATAGTGCAATCACTGAGGTGTTGTCACACTAAATTGTTGTTGATCCTTGTTGTTTTAGCTTGAGCCCATCTAATACTCTTCTCAACCAAACTACTTGACATGTTGCTGCTACATATTCTGCTTCTGCTGACGAAAGTGTAACAATGGGTTGCTTCTTAGATGCCCATGAAATCACACTTGAACTAAGGTGGAACACAAAACTAGAAGTGCTCTTCCTATCATGAAAACTGCCTTCAAAATCACTATCTATGTATCCAATCAAATCCTTCTTTTCTGTGCTTGCATACATTATGACACAATCTCTAGTTCCTGCTATCTATCTCAAAATTATTTTTCTTGCACTCGAATGTATGTCTTTTGGAGTCTCCATAAATCTGGAAATCTTGGAGTCCTTGTTGGTGTGTCTCTATTTGGTGTCTTGACTTGTGATTCTTGTTACTCCTTTTCTGCTACATCATCTTCTTCCATCAGTGGCACTTATGCATCAACTATTTTGTCTACAGTTCCATTCCATGACTCTTGTTCTTTGAACACATCTCTGCTAATTATGGTCTTCTTTGTGACAGGGTTATACAATTTGTAAGCTTTTGATTTCTCACTATAACCACTAAATATGCATTTTTCACTTTTATCATCCAATTTTCCTCTTCGCTCCTTAGGCACATATGCATAAGCTACACATCCAAATACTCTTAGATGAGATATGCTGCAATACGTACCTAACCATGCTTGTTCTGGTACTCTGTTCATCACACTCTTTGTAGGAGATCCGTTGATCACATAAATAGCACATGCAACTGCTTTTGCCCAATACTCATTAGACAAGTTTCCGCCTTTCAACATGCTTCTTACCATGTTCATAATTGTCCTATTCTTTCTCTCTGCTACACCATTCTGCTGCGGTGTGTACCTGGTTGTAAGATGTCTTCTGATCCCATGTTGTTTACAGTAATCAGGGAATTTCTTTGAGTCGTATTCTTTAACACGATCTGACCTCAATACCTTGATATGTCGATCACTTTGGTTCTCTGCTAAGGTTTTGAATTCTTTGAACTTTGCAAAAGTTTCAGACTTCTGCTTCAAGAAGTAAACCCAAGTCTTTCTGTTGTGGTCATCTATCAAAATGAGGAAGTAACAACTTCCACCAATCGACTGTGTCCTCATAGGTCCACACACGTTTGTATGCACTAACTCAAGAGGTTTTTTTGCTCTGTATTCAACTCACTTTAGAAAACTTTCATGGTGTTGCTTTCCCAAGATGTAACACTCACAAGTACTACTAGGTTCTTTGATGGGAGGTAATCCTATGACCATTTGTTTTTGCTGCAACCATCTTAAACTAGAAAAGTGCAAATGTCCAAATCGAAAGTGTCATAAACAATAATCATCAGAACATGCAACTGTAAAAGAACTCACCTGACCACTGTAATTCATAATTAGAGGAAAGAGTTTGTTCCTCGTCATCTGCACCTTTTCTATAAGTTGCTTGCTTGGGGGCTTGTCATATATAGCACATTCTTGACCTTGAAAGATAGCTCTGTATCATTTCTGTGTCAATTGACCAACACTTAACAAATTATGTTTGAGACTAGGAACATAATATACCTCTAAGATAGTCTTCGGCTCCCCCTTCTTGGTCAGAATATTTACCACTCCTTTTCCATCTACTTCCATAGTCTTATCAGTCCCCAACTTTACTTCTATTTTCACAGATTAATCGAAATTTGCAACCAAATTCTTGTTGCCTGTCATGTGGTTACTGCAACCACTGTCTAACAGCCACACACTAGTAGAAGAAGGTTCATGCATGGTATGGCAAGCTAGGAACATGGAGTTAGTACTCTCTGTAGTGACATTAACTCTCTGGTTCCCTTGATCAGCTATCTTCTTCTTGCAATCATGAGCATAGTGACCAAATTTATTGCAATAATAACATCTCACTTTTGATTTGTCAACTCTTTGATTATTGTTGAAGCTTTTATAGTTGCTTCCAATTTCATGTTCATGCTCTTCTCAGCCATCTCTCTGAACACCATATCTTCTGCTTCATCCTTTGCCTCTCGATCTACTTCTGCCTCGACCTTTATCTCTTGAAATAAAAACCTGACTTTTGAAAGCGGTCTCTAAAGTGGAATCCTTATTTTTTTCTATCTTTGCCTCATGCGATAAAAGTGATCCCATCAACTCATCAACTGTCAATGATGCAAAATCCTTAGCTTATTATATGGCTGCTACCACAACATCAAATTTGGTAGACAAAGATTTGAGGACCTTCTCAACTATTGTTTGATCTTTAATTTCTTCACCATAAATCTTTAACTGATTTACGACATTTATGACCTGATTCATGAAAGAATCAATGTCCTTTGTCTCCTTCATCTGCAGACTTTCAAAATCTCTCCTAGTATTTTGCAACTTAATAATATTGACTTTGGACATACCTGTATAGTTTGTCGCCAAAGTATCCCATGCTACTTTTGTTGAAGACGTGATCATAATCTTCTAGAACACTGCTTGGTCCACTCCTTGCTGGATAAGTTGCAACGCTTGTGCATTCTTCTTCTTGTCTTTCTCCCATTGATTCCTCTCTATATTATTGAGAGCTCATTTTGTTGCTTCATTCTTAGGTTCTGAAAACCCAAGCTGGACATAATCTCAAACATCATGTGCTTGCAACTTGGTCGCCATCTTAATGATCCACACATCATAATCCTTCCCTGTAAATAGAATTAAGGCTGGAAATTTGAGAAAACCATCTTTCTTCAAAAATTTATTTTTAAAAACCCTAAACTTCTCTTTTTATAAATATTGTAAAACTCTTTTTCAAAAAATACCCTTTTAATAAAAACTCTAAACTTCTCTTTTATAAGTATTGTAAAACTCTTTTTCAAAAAATACCCTTTTAATAAAAACCCTAATTTTTTTTTATTTTATTAAAAAAAAACTTTTGAAAATTTTCAATACATTAAAAAAAGCTTTTATCATAAAGCCCAAAACTTGAATATAAAACCTTGAAAAACTCAATAATAAAAAAACACTTTTGAAAATTTTCAATACAATAAAAAAAACTTTTATCATAAAGCCCGAAACTTTAATATAAAATCTTGAAAAACTCACACACACAGCTTTATATAAACACTCCAACGAATTAAAATAAAATAAAATTATGTGGCTCCTTTTTAATAAATCTTCCCACTAAACGTATATGAAGTCAACGAGTTTTAAGACGTTTGACTTTAATTTTTTAAAACTACGTTATTCACTCTAACGCGTATCTCGTGAAGATGGCTTGCGATTAAATGGAGTGCACAATGCGGGGGAGAGCGTTAATGCTCTAACGCTTCAAAAATCCACGTAACCCGTGTGCATGCAAATCACAGTAAGTTTTTGACTGTTAATGCGGCTCTCTTTTGAAACTGAACGCATTATAGCGCCCTGTGTATAATTGTAAGATGTGTTTGATGCTCAAACCACGAGAAAAAAATAGATTTATCTTTTCACATGGATTACTCCGTTCTCCCTCGCTATGTGTAACTTTGCTCGGATACCAATTTGTTGGAAAGGTGGAGGAAACAAAGCGTGAATTATTCACACATAAAACACGAGCTGTTGCTCTTCTTTTGATCACACAAAACATGATGCTTACAATGAACCCGGTGAAGAGTATTTATCCTTTTCCAAGTAGCGACTTGTCTAAAATCTCTTGACATGCAACGACATGCAACCACACACTAAAAGTCGTCTATCACTTAACTCTACTTAACTTAACACTCAAAAAAATACTCAATCACTCAATTAATTCGCTCTCCATGTTTAGTCAACTCCTCATGTATAAGGGTAATTATCTTATTTTAACAATTGAATGTACATGACATATGATACATACATTCCTTGAGGCTCTCTGCAACCATGCTTCTCCCCACGGTGATTCGTCCTGCAAGCAATCTCCCATGCCATGAGATCATATCATCTTATATATATCGTTGATAATGAACAAAAACAATATCAAATACTTACATATTTTTTCAAGAGGAAAAAACTGTAACATTTTCATTAATAGGAATTGTTGTACATTGTCGAAGATTTTTTTCTCATTACAGAGTATACATCGAGTATATATTTTTGATGAAAAGCATATACATGGTAGAGTTGAGTCTAATTAATGAGACGTATTGCAGAAGATTGAAAAAGGAAAATTACCAAGATAAGGCATCTAGTGACATGTTTAGGACCTGCAAAGAGATTAACAAAAATCAAAATGGCCAAGGCAAAAGGAGATCCCCTCAAAAAGCAATTCATAATGAATATACCTTGGATGAAGGGGCAGAGCACGCTTGGAAAGTGCATCAGCTTCAGAATTTTGCTCCGGAAAGACATGTTGGAAGGAAATCTCTAAGAAAAAGTGCTTTATGCCCGAAATCTGCAACATCCAGTTGAAAAGTGAGAGGATCTATAAGGCGTTGATATACATTATATCCCGTATATGTCCAATAAAATGGACAAACTTCCTATTGGAGGGAGTCACTGCAAGCGCCTCTGTGTTGATCAACGAAATCAAATACCTTCACACAAATAAATACGACAAGATTTTGCATTAGTACTAGAAGCAGAAAATAAATTATGGAATGTAGACATTGAAGTGGTTGAGGTAGGTATTGTAACCGCGTTGCAGTTAGAAGAAGGTGTCTAGAATAAGTGGGATCCGTTGCTCTGAACACCATAGATGTCGTTGCGAGCGCAACAACAGTTTCTGTGGCAACGTGAGATCCAAGATGATCATCGTCGATTTTATACACATTGCGAGGTGTGTCTATGTCTCCGGGCCTCTCCCAAGACTTGTGATCCAGTTTAGATTTTCTTTTTATTTAAGTTAAAGAAAACAGAAATTCCTCATTAATAAATGAGAAAAATAAGAAGTTGCCGCCTTCAAGGAGGGGAATCAAAATTAAGACAAACTAAAAATAAAACAAAAAAATGCAGTAGAGCATAGTAAGACCAAAGTACACCATAGGAACAAAAGATAAAAACATGCCCAAGCCATTTATGAGGCTGAAAAAAAAATATCTGTGAACCCAAACTGTCAAGAGAAAAACATTAGGGCATTTAGAGTTCAGAGTTCAAATAATGAATAGACCAATTAATCAGGAGTTTAAAAACCATTATGGTAGGGAGAAGGGGAATCCCACACTTGGACAGAGCATCTACTTCCACATTTTTCTCTTTGTACATATGGAGGAAAGATATGTCATTGAAGGAGGAGTGGAGAGCAGCAATCTTAGCCATCCAATGGTGAAGCAAAGGAACCTCAAGAGAGTTGTTCCCCTACAAACAATCAATGATAATTTTAGAATCTCTGGAAATCATGATGGAATCAATGGCAAGTGAGACAATGCTCTGAAGTAATCCCCACAATGCCACGATTATTTCCCTACAATTTGTGCCACCTACCCCGTTCCAATAGAAGCGGAATTCACTACTTGGAAAGATCTTGATAAGAGCTCTGCAACTGTAGTGACCATCAATGGAGGCTCCATCAAAGAAGCGAAAGAGAAAATACAACTCCAAATCCTAAAAGTGAAAAAAACGTCGAGGAGACCTAGGGGTCTAGGGGTCAATCTCCAAGAAATAACCAACAATTTTGACATTGGTAGAATGGAAATCATGGGACAAGTTCTTGAAGATAGAGGTGTTCCTAGAACATCAAATCCCCCATAGAACATATGAGGGGAGAGCTTTATAGGGTCTTTGATTCCAAGGCCAATACAATAGGCACTCAAAGATGGAGGACTAGTCTCTGTCAATCTGGAATCTCGACGATTAATCATCCAAAACTGTATTAGTATGATTTAGTATATTTATACATGATAAGTTTATTTTGTTATTATCTCACTGTCATCTTTAATTTGATTACAGACTTTGTAATATTCCTTTTTTGGATATGGTCAAAACAGATGAAACCTACCCATGGTATTTACTGTGGTATTTTCCCATGGTATCTTCCTCCAGTATTTTCCTTCATTTTTCGAGGGAAATAATAAAATAAGGCTTCTAGAGAATCCATCAAGCCTATAAAAGGGGATAGGCCCATTAGGATTTGGATCATTTTGGGTTTATCTATCTTATTATGTTTTTTTTAGAACTTGGCGTGGCCAGTTCTACGTTGATCCCCAAGACAAAAACCCTGTGGGTGCGATTTTTCTAGTGGATCCATCTAGGGTCCACAATTGTGCTTCATTTTGTCTTCCTATTTTAATAAGCAGTCAGGCATGCCACTATAGGGGCTCCAATATTTTTGTATGGGCATGTATATGTTGGGTCTTGAAAATGTCATTCATTTCCATTACACTTTCACTATTATGTCCATTATATCACCTCTATTGCACCTCCATTTCACTACTATGTCACTACATTCATCCCACTTTCATTATCATTGGGCCACATTTATGTTTTTCCAAACTTTATTAATTCTTAGTCCTTTTAAGTGAATTTGTGGTTAAAAAATAGAAAATAATGTGCATATGCTTATACCTAACAAGTGGGTTGAGATTGTTGACATGTGTAGGTCAAAAGGAGGCTTCTAGAAGACCTTTATGTGGCACCCTAAGGCAAAATTCGAATTTGAGTGGAGAGAATCATGGGATCATGAGGATATGTGTCACATCTTCTAATTGTATTAAAACTCTAAGAAGGCATGTGCCTTATCAGTTTCTATTTTGATTATGACTCTAGAGGTAGAGGGAGAGATTCATGGACTCTCATTAATGAGATGGCTTCTCATCTTTTTGTATAAATAGGAGATCTCTCTCCTTCATTTGTTAGCTTAGCTTTTTAGTTCTTAAGCTTGTAGCTTTTTGGTAGCTCTTTAGCTTGGAGCTTGTAGTTCTTCTTTAATGGCTTTGTAATTTTGAAGAATTTGAATAAAGCTTTGATGTTCTCAACATGGAAGGAGATGTGAAGTAGATGTCATGGAGCATACTAGAATGTAAGGTAGAGTAGATTTTATTTTGTAGTTTTGCTTTGATTCCATTCAAGTATGTCATTTGATTGCTCTCAAGTTTGATAGATTAGATTTTCCATTCATGCAAGTGTGTTCAACCGGTTGATTGTAGATTAGGTTTCTTTACATGTTTCTTGTATTTGCTTATTAGATTAGTTTCTCATGCTATATGATGATATTTCCGGAGCCTTTAGCTTAACATTGTTTTAGAACTTAATTGGCGAAATATTGTGATTATAGGTGAGATGATTGGCTTTGCTTTTCATTAGTGTGCAATTACATAATTTAGATGTCATTTCTTTCATGCTATACGATAATATTTCCAGAGCCTTTAGCTTAACACCGTTTTAGAAGTTAATTAGCGAAATATTGTGATAATAGGTGAGATGATTGGCTTTTCTTTTCATTAGTGTGCAATTAGATAGTTTAGATGTCATTTATTTCATGCTATATGATGATATTTCCAGAGCCTTTAGCTTAACATTGTTTTAGAAGTTAATTGGCGAATATTGTGATTATAGGTGAGATAATTGGCTTTTCTTTTCATTTTATTGCTTTCAAGTTTGATAATTTAGATTTTCCATTAATGCAATTTTAATTCATGCAAGCGTGTTCAACCGATTGATTGTAGATTTATCTAACTATGTAATTTATGATTGACAAAATATTCCAATAAAGTAGTCTTCCTATTTTCCGATTGGTAAATTGGAGCATAGAGAACACAATAGATTAATTTTTCTTTACATGTTCTTGCTTTTTTCTTAGTAGGATACTCATTACATAAGTTTATGTCTCATTGAGTCTTTTTAGTTCCTTAAGAACGAAATTGGCGATATGTGAAGTTATGAATGGGATTTGATTTGTTTTTCTTTCTTTCTTTTCTTAGATGTTTTTCCGACTTAGATTAATCTAACTGTTCAAAGTTTTGATTTATTTCATTTTCTTTTTTTTTTATAGAAATTAGATTCTAACATAAGAAACAAAACCCCCAAAAACAACATAAACTATAAAACAACGAAGTAAGAAAAAAGGTTAACTAAGCACATATGGTGCACCACACTTCATCAGTTTATGATACCTGGATTGATAATTTATGTAGAGTAATTTATGACACTAAATTGACTAGACAGTACTCATTCTTTAGTTAATAATATAAATAAAGGTTGTATTTCTAGATCATGTTGTGTTGAGTGTTTTGAATGCAAGTACTTTTAACTAGAACAATATAGTGTGCTAGATCTGTTGAAATTTTTAAGCTTTGGGATATTACAGTTAAGAATATTTTGAAATTGGAAAGTTAGATTTTGGACTATTCTTAGAATTTATAGTATAATGGAAATAAGTTCAACATTATTTCACACATTCAGACATTAAGTTCCATAAAAATGTATCATTTGATCTCTATTTCATAATAGACTTACTCTTTTACTCTTTTATATATAATAAAATAGATTTCAAATATTCAACCTTGATTCGTCGTCTTTATTTTGATTAAGACTGTAAATTTCAAAATTTTATTTACATTACATGTTTTTGAAATTTTAATGAAAAAACAAAGTTAATTGTTTGAATTTACTTTTATATGACATCTGCAATGGAGCTAGGCTCACATTACATTCATATGATACATTTCAGAGAAGAGCTAAAGCAAAGGGAAAATCTAAAGAAGAAAAAAACTCGTCATCTAACCAATCAATCATTATACAATTCACTAGCCAACAAGAAACCAACTATAGTAGTCTCCATTGATAGTAAAGTGACAAGAATAATGATATTACCTACACGTATATAACACCGAGATGTGCAGTAGCCTTAAGCAGGTAATCTGCAGCCTAACATATAATGGATTTTGCATCGTCGAGTTTATCTCCCATGCGCCCTCTGAACTCCAAAACACTCCATGACAACATGTGGTCGTGAAATCCATCGGGAAACCGAACTTCACATTGTCTCATGTTTCATAATATCCTCCTATCATATCCACATGCAATGTGAAACAACAAAAATTTGAATGTAGGAACCCATACGATGCCAATAAAATCCACTTAGGTAATAGTTAGTAGTGAAGCAGATTAGAAAATTGTGTGTGTGAATGAAGGGTGGAAAATAATATATGTGGTAGGAAACTCCATCTGAAAGGGTAGAATATTCCCTCCAACTCATTCCCTAGTTGAGTGGGAGTTTTCCAGATCCCTGACCTGAATGGATTTGGTGAGAGCATAGGTTTCACCAAAACTCGTAGGTGTTAGTAATTTGACATATTTATAGAGTCCACGGATGTTGGAGATGTAGAGGAGGAAACACACAACAATACGATTTGTTAATCTTTTATTTATTACACAAACTTGACTTGATTACAATGAAATCGACGAGGGGTATTTATAGCTTTTAATTGGTGACTTAACTGATTCTAACTTCAACATGCAAACACACACTAAATTTATCATTTCCAAATATGAGAATGAACTTGAACTGACACTCACTTAACTCAAATTAACTGACACTCTAAATCTATATTGCTCTGCAAGAGAGAGTAATTAGCTATTTTTAACTCTACCCCTTAATTACAATTGAATGACTCATGACAACTCAAACATGCTTACTGGTCTAAGTCTTAGCTAGGCTTACAACACTTAAGTTTCCTCTATCAAACTCAAATACATATTTTGCTAATGCCTTGGTGAATATATCAACTAATTGAGCACTTGATTTACAAGGCTTTAAATAAACTTCCCCATTTCTCACACGTTCTCTAATAAAATGATATCTTGTATCAATATGTTTTCTCTTTTGATGAAACACATTATGCTTGGATAGTGCAATGGTTGAGGTGTTTTCGCAATAGATTGTTGTTGATCCTTCTTGTTTCTACTAAAGTCCATCATAAACTCTATGTAACCATATCTCTGCTAGACATGTTGTTGATGTTTCTACTGCATATTCTTTTTCTGTTGATCAAAGTGTCACAATATGCTTCTTCTTAGATGCCCATGATATCACACCTAAACCAAGCTGAAAAACATAATGAAAATAATTTTTCCCATCATCCCAACTTCTTGCAAAATCACTGTTAGGATACCCAAATAGATCATTCTTGTTTGTGCTTTCATACAATATGCCATAATTTGCAGTTCCTATTATGTATCTCAAAATCCTGTTGCCAGCTTTTTAATGTGAGTCTTTTGGAGACTCCATAAATCTAGAAATCAAACTAACTCCTTACATAATGTTTGGTCTCATAGTTGTGAGATACATAAGGCTTCTAACCAATCTTTTGAACAGAGTTGCATTGACATCTGTGGTGAGCCTTGGTATTGCACCAAGAGTGTTGCAACTCCAAAGGGCTCCTCAACCCTATTTATCAACCCAGGGTTCATACAAACTTTGAGGTGACAGTGCTATATACACAGTAGATGGGATTCTACTCATGCCACTCTCAATTAGGACATTTGATCAATAGTGCTCCAAGACCAATCTTCCTACTGAATTAGAGGGAAAACTAACTAATGAACGTGAAATTTAGAAGCTACCTCTAATGAAAAAAATGAAAATGTATTTTGAACTTCAACTTGTAAATGTTATTGAATCAATTTATGAAAAAATGAGAGCTACACTACTTGCAGAAAGGGAACTACATTATCTTGCAATCAACCATCTAGCTACTAAATATACTTGCCGACATGAAGCTAACCTACCAAATCATAACTCAAGATTCCATGCATCATCTATCTAGCTCACACTTTCATACAAATCAATGTTATTTTTGTGCCAAATCTGTGATAAAGAAACTAATGCTACTCTATTTTGCAGTGAAGGAAAAGGAGGGTTTGGAGTGGCCTAGGTGTTTCCCTTGATCTTGGTGTCATAGCTGGGGGTCAACCTACTTCTAAACTAAGTCCAGATTGTAGCAATAGTCAAAACAAGTGGAGAAATAGGCTGCTACAGGTATGCTACATGAGGTTGTTATAGGTGCCCCGTTTTGGTACAGGAAGGCCCGTAATGCTACAGGAAGGTTGTCGAGAAGGTTTAGGAGTTAGGAATGATGGGTTCAAGGGATGGAAAGATAGATGGAGGTTGACGTAAATGGATGAAAGGTGGCCAATACCCCTAGCCAAGCTTAGAGCCTTTGGAAGGCCTGTTTTGCACTAGGAGAGTTGCTCACGGTGATCTAGGAAAATGATCTCAAGAAAAAAACTTTGAAGATAGAATATGAGATTCATAAAATAGGGTGAGGAAGTCCACGTTGGAGGTGGTGAAGGTTCCCTTTCTTGCAGGTCCAAACATCCCTGCAATCATCACATGCGTATACCCTTTTATCATTGACAAATTGAAACAACTAGTAGTGGAAAAGATGTGTTGAATTTGAATGGCATCTAATATATGCCAAAAACTATGATCTAGTCAATAAATCAACTCCTAAGCTATAGTAAGAACATTCAAAACAAGATTACTAACATAAATATTCTTCTAGGAAATAAACATAGTATTTTTGGATTGTGATTGTATATCCTTTCATTCATGCTCCCATGGGGGAGATGAAGTAGAGGTTTCAATCATAGGATTTTGATGGGTTATCTTCTAATGGAATGCAAGAAACTAATAAGTACTCTAAACCAAAAGAAGATACAATTACACAATAGGGACCTAAGCCACTAGGGTTGGGCCCAAACCCAAGAGCCTCAGCGCCCTGGAACTAACTCAATTATGAACCAATAAGAAACTTCTCATTATCATTGCATCAATGTCTAATACATCATATAACAGTAAAAAATAGCAGTGCCAAGTACTTGAGCTAAATAGCTACCTAGATGAAAAAAAAAATTGAATCATAATGAGCTCATTTACATGTTTATTTATACATGAGGGTAGCTACTATCATCTCCCTAGAAAATAGGAAGGTTTATCTCCCATAACTCGAGAAGGGTGGATCTTGATCTTCCTCAATTGCACTTGCTTGGTTGCCAATGACCTCGTCTTTCTTGGTTTCCAATGACCTTGAGCTGATGAGAGAGTGTGTGGTGATCTTGGCTGATTGAAGGAGTTAAGAAGGTGGAAAACCTCCTAGAATATCTCCTTGTTGTCTACTTCGAGCTCCTGCATGGAAATCATCTAAAAAATTATCCATTTCCTACAATTAAACTATATTAGGCCACGTGACATAGAAAAACATATTTTACCCCTCTCACCAAGCATAATATAACACAAATTGTAAATAAATGTGAGAAAGAGATAGTTCTAAAGCTAGAGGATGGAATTATGACCCTTATGATCTACCTATTGATGAGCCTCATCATCACCCCCCTACTGAAAGTGTTCCTCATCCTCTGAGAAACTCAGTCATCTATGTCCATTTCTTTCATGGCCCTGGTGGCCTCCCTGACATCCCAAGGTTTCTTAGATGGTGTGTCTTCTTGGGGATAGAAACCTACATTATTTTCTATCTTTGTCCACTTATTTTTCTCTTATGCTTCATTTTTTCCTTCGTGTAGGCCTAACAGCAAGGGTGTACTGAGCTTGAGTCCTATGCACTTAACTTTCAATCTTTTCATGATCCTCTTGTACAAGGGTGACCTCACCAATGCATTCATCAACCTTTCAGGAGAGTAATATTCTTTGATCTGGAGGTTGTGGGGTAAGGCATTCCATATCCTTTGGTAGGTTTGTTGGATTTCTGTTCCCAACAACCTGAGTGTGTCTTCAAAATTTGAGATGGCTTGTTCCTAGGTGGCAAGGTATTTGGGTGCTAGGTCAGCATCATTGTAGATGATGCTATGATTGTTAATGACAGGTATTGGGATCATTAGCTCTGCCCTTATATATAATGGTTCATTTTCTTCCTTTGACATGACTATCTTCACTTCATTAGCTCTTGCCTCCTTGTGATTCATCCAGGATGCTAAGGCCATCAACTGTGTATCCCCCAATATTGCATTGGGATCCCAAATATTCATATCATTCAAAGTGAGGTTATGAATGTAAAACTCAACCAATCTTGCTCTATCCTCCATGCTATCTTGGTTGCAAAATTCAATGAACTGTTTGTAATCTTGCAATGGCATAGACCCATGTTGTGCTAAGGTTTTGATTTGGAATTGCAGCCACTGATCTTTGAGAAAGAGTGTGTAAGAATTGGATGGATATTTGCACTATAATTCCTCCATGGAGAGGCTTTCCATTGTGGCAAGTTGGGTTTCCTTCTCCTACAGCTTCTCCCTCAACCACATATTCTCTACTTGTAGCTTCTCCTTCATTGTGGACTCCCTCATTCTTAGCTCACTTAATTCTTTACCCATTTCAAGGACCTTTTATTCCATGAGGCCCACATATTCCACCTTCTTAGAATTAGCAATCTGTATCCATCTGTGGGTTCTTCTTTCTGCTTCTAGCTCATAGAAAAGTGGGACTGCAAATTTTTGGGGAATAATTCTTCATCCTTCAATGAATTTATAATAGCATCTTAGGCTAGGTTATGGACTAAGCTCCTAGAGCTCTAGGAATTCCTTCTCAAATGTTTTTGGGGAAGCTGCTACCTATTGTATCTATTGTGTCACATTTTTCCCCTCATGTTTCTCATTATGCTCCTCTTGCAGCATCCTCTACCCCTCTTGTAATGCATTATGTTTTCTTGTACCATACTCTATTTTTCCTGTAGCATACTCTGCCCCTCCTGTAGCTTCCCCTTTTCTTCATGTTGGAGGGTGGTTGGTGTCTTAGGTTATTTAAATGAGGTTGATCTAGTGTTGGGCCTCCTTACATATGCTATAAGAGACTTTGTTATGGGCTTTGGAGAGGCGAACTCTTTGATTTTTCTTTCAGTGGGTCCCACCTCCTCTTTCTTGCTTGGGGACTCCTCAATTGTGATAGGAGCCTTCGTGGGAGTTTGTGGCCTCCCTTGCTTGACCCCGATGCTTTTCCTGGTCTTAAAATATAGGGAGGCTTGCCTTTGTCTCTCCCTTTTAGGTTTGACTAGGGTGCTCAAGGTAGTTAAAGTTGCAGCTACCTCTTATTTAGTGGGTCTGGTGACAAACTTGCTTGTTTTGGGCGTATATTTGTTTCTCTAGGCTTAGTAGTCTTCTCAAGACTTGAGTTTTCCTGTTTCTCCCCCTCTTCATCTTGTTATTTTCCTACCTCTACCTCTAGTTTTTCCACTATCCTTTCTTCTCTTGTTTCGCTTTCCTATTCTTCTGACCCTACTGCTTCTTCCTCTTCTGTCCTTGCCCCTTGTTATTCTTCCTCTGTTTTTCCCTCTCTTCCTCCAACAATAGAGGTTGGGGTCTCACCTGTTTTGAGGGTTTGTGTGTCAATGAAGGCTTCTTTATCCATGTCTATGAATTTGGACAAAAGGACATGGATTCTCAACTTTCTCAAGGCATCCACCACTATCATTTTAATGAGGCCATGGTGGCCTAGGTGTTGGATTTTTTCCTCTCTCGCTTTTTGACTCATGTCCCTGATGGACTATATGAGGAAGTATGGCACACTAAGCCTTCGAGAAAGAGCCAATTCTTCCTGGAACCTGAGTTCATGAAGCAATATAAAGCGGTAGGCATATACCACACTCAGTCTTCCCTCACAGGGTATGTATTTCATAATATGGCAACCCACCTCATTCCTATGGATAAGGTAGGAATTCCCTCCTAACTCCATTCTTGTCCTTGATAGGAATTTCATTGGCAGTGAAGAAATTATTTTTAACAATGACACTAGTGCCTTTGTCTTCTCTGCTCCATTTGATCCCTAGACGTAGGGTTGTCACTTTGCTAATTATTTCAGGACTAAGTGAGATAGCTAACCCCATCACCACAATGGTGGCTCTGTCCTCTATTTGTGAGCTGAGGGCCATGGAAAATTCAAAGGCAATGTCATCAGCATACCCTTTCAACAACTTGAAGAATACTAGCCACTAGTGTCTTCTAAAAATGTCTACCACAAGAGCATGTAGGTGGATTCTTTTGGTATCTGAGGGCTCCCTTCTGTTAAACCTTGCCCACATCTCTTCTCTATGTTTTTAGCGAAGTGAGGGAGATATACTTATTTAATATCTTGAATGTATAATTTAGTGGCAGCAGTGAGTTAAAATTCCTTTTTGATGACCATTACCTACATTCCCCTTAATCTTCTACCCGAAAAGACCTTTTAATTTCATAATTAGACTGCTACTGCCTATAGAATTTGAAGTGAAATTTGCATACAATCTTATGGATGGAGAAAGGAGATGGTGGAACTTACTTTTTATCAAGTGGTATGGGGTGAAGGTGATAATTTGGAGACCAATTTGAACCTCTATGGCTTTCCTCCACCCTCTTGGTCTTCCTCTAGCAATTTCTAGGCCATCCTATAGTAGTTGTAGGCTTGTGTGTCGATCATTCTTGTAGCAATTGGAGAATTGGGTTTGAAACTCCTTGATGGCACCTCGAGCACATCCTCTCCTTAACTCTTTTTTGAAATGAGCGATTATGTGAAATAACTCAAGCCCTAGTACATAATATGCCATTTTTGGCTTAGGCTTAGAGCGTTGTGGTGACCTGGTAGTCACACGGGGTTTCCTCTTTTGGACCATTGTCCCTACTCGGAGTAATTATTCCCTCTTTCCTTGTAATCACTACCCACTATATGTGATCCCAACTCGACCGATGTGACATATCCATGTTGCATGAGTGCTTACGATCACTTTTAGTTTACTAGCCGAGGGTGGACAAGTTAACTCACCACCTCGAGCTTATTAAAACATCTCCTCTTGACATTTACACATTTTCATTATTCACACATAGGGAGGAGATGATATTTTTCCATACCTATGCCTACCCCATGATCAAACGGCTGCATGGATTATCATGCTAGAGTTGGACCACATTATTGGCATCAAGGGAGTTGAATTGTTTGCTTCTTTCCTGTGTATTTCTTCATTTCTCCTTGTGATATTTGATTGTTGTGTTTGTTGTGTGTGCAGGTACCTTGTTGATGTCCATGATACTACTGCTAGTGGAGATTCCTTTTGGGAATGAGATAACTACTTCATAGTGGGCTCATAAGTTTCCATCACCCCCATACTGATGAGAAAAAAATAGGATATTTATTTTTGTGATGTGTGCACAGGATGCTACACGAGGAGGTTTTCTTCCTGTAGCAGTGCTCTCCTTTTCCTCTCGGGTCTTCACGCTGCATGGGGGTGATGATAGAGGTTGTAACAAGTCTTTAGGACAATGCTAAGATTTTGAGGGAGTAGCGTAGACTTTTAGAAATGAACATAATAGTCTCTATGTGTTTTTCCAAATTTTTAACAGGGGTAAGACAGAGTGGAGGAATTTTAGTGGATTTTTTTTTTTTGAAATGGGATAGATGAGTGATAGATGGATGATGGACCATGATGGGGGAACATTATTAGTCATTTTCAAGGTCATTTTGGGCTGTCCTTTTTCTCGGATCTCCCTCCTGTAGCTTTTCAGAACCCTCTTGTAGCACTACAAGACCTTCCTATAACATTTACAAGTCCTTCCTGTAGCAGTCCAGAGAAGGGATGAAAATTTAATTTTGGGCTAATGGGATGGTGGAGAGGGGTGATCACATGAGTGTGGATGATGGATATGAAGTGGATGTATGGAGGAGAAAATGGAATCTTGATAATTTTGGCCCTGTAGCCATGGAATCTATCACTATTTTTAATTTTGCAAAATGACAAAAAAAAAATAGCAAACGTGGTGTAGATCCATTTCTTGTGTTTTTGTTTGCTTTTTTTTAGCTTTTTTGTTAGACACACAGGGTTCCTCAGAGGGTGTTTTCAACTTGTATTCCCACCCTAGGTGCCTCAAGAGATGTTTTCACCTAGTTTTTTCTTCTCTTTTTTTTCTCATGGGCTACCTCGGAGAGGTTTTCAACCCAGGAGTTGGCCTCAGATGCCTCATAAAGGTTTTCATCCAAGCCTTTTTTCTTTTTCGTTTTAACAAAAATATATAGAGATGTTGTGGACTAGAATTTGTAACTCTCCCAATCACATTGGCTCTGTTGATTGCACTGATGAATTCTTCCTTAGACATAGGTTTTTTGTATACCTTCAACCTATAGCCATTGACAAGCAAGGGAATCCCTTCCTCATCAATGATCCCAATTTTAACAGTTCCATTGTCATGACATTTTTCTATCAGGTATGGGCTTAACCATCTTACTCATCAGTTTTCCTTTGAAATATTTCAACCTAGAATCATATAATAATGTACAATTCCCAAACCTTTTCATTAATATTCCTATCATGCCAGGCCTTCCTTTGCAATTGTATAACTTCAGTGCGTAGGAGGGCTTGCATAATTCTGAACTCATCCAAACCATTCAATTGGAGAAGCCTCTCTTGTTGTGCTTTGGTGACATCTAAGTCCAATTGGGTTGCGGTTATCAAAGTATTACATGCAAACTCAATAGAAAGCAGAGTTTTCTTTCCATAAACTAGGTCACATGGAGTGAATTCAGTAGTTGTCTTCCAAGTTGTGCTATAGGCCCAAGTGGCCTCCACTAATATGTCTACCTAATCTCTCATGTTGTTGCTCATAACCTTGGTGAGGATTCTCTCCAATGCCCTCTTTGTAACCTCTAGTTTCCCATTTTCCCGAGGGTGATAGGTAGTAGATGTTCTAAGTTTGACATGACGTTACCTTAGAAGATTCTCAAACATATGTTATGTGAATTGAGCTCCCTAATCGGTGACTATCTCCATGGGGTACCCAAATTTGCAGAATATATTTTCCCTTAAGAACTAATCCACTTTTTCCTTTATTGCTACTTTGACAACCTTTTTCTTAGCTCACTTTGTCAAGTAATCAATACACACAATGATGTATTTTTTATTCCCTGATCGTAGATCAATTGGTCCAATGAAATCCATGCCCCACTTGTCAAATGGCTCTAAGGCCACCTGAGGTTGTAGAGGCATTTCATCCATGGGTGTGGGTTTTTCCATCCTCCAACACTAATCACATCTGCTGATATACCTTCTTGCATCTTGGTGGAGAGTGGGTCAATAATAGCCAACTTGTAGAGCTTTGAAAGTTTTTCTCTTAGTAGCAAAATTACTTCCACAGGGCCCATCATGGTAGGCCAAGAGGATGTCAAAGAATTCCTCTTCCCTGACACATCTCCTTAGGATCTGATCTGGTCCCAACTTGAAGAGATTGCCCCCAATCCAAGTGAAAGGGACACTTTTCCTTACAATTCTACTCTTCTCCCTAGATGACGGATTTGGAGGAAATCTTGTAGCAACTAGGTAGTTGGCTATGTTAGAAAAATATAGAGAGAGAACTGAGATTACAAATAGGTTCTCATCTCGAAGCTGATCATTGACCATCCCTTCATCACCTACAGCGAAATCAAGTCTAGACAAAAAAATATGCAACTACATTTTCTTTACCTGGCTCGTCAATGATAATTAAATCAAACTGTTGTAACAATACCAACCATCTAATGATTCTAGCATTCAAATTAGGATTATTCATCAAATATTTAATAGCTACACTGCCAATATCCACAAAATTTTGGTATTCAGTGATGTAGTGTCTAAATTTGTTTAAGGAGTGTACAACAACTAAGAGTTCTTTCTCAATTACAGTGTAGTTCAATTCAACCTTGGACATATTTTTATTAATGAAACAAATGGCATAGGGTAACTTATCATATATTTGTCCCAAGGCTTCCCCCACAACTTTTTTAGATGCATCGACATGGATATGCAAAGGCAGAGCCCAATTTGGACCCCTAAGTATGGGTGCAGTGGCTAATTTCTCTTTCAAAATCTCAAGGGCCTCTTGGCAACTATTTGTCCAACAAAATTCTGAGTCCTTTCCCAGCAATCCAAATAATGGTGAAGCCACTTTACTAAATTCCTTGATAAACCTCCTATAATAACCAGCTAAACCCAATAAAATCATAACATCCCTCTTCTTTTCAGGATTAGGGACCCTTTTGATGATGGCAACCTTGTTTAGGTCCACTAGTGTTCCCTCCTGAGATATTGAATGGCCAAGGACAGTCTCTACATTCATTAAGAATTCACATTTCTCAGGACTAAGCGAGGGATTCATTTCAACGTGTTTCCTCAATAATTTTCCCATATTAGAGAGAGCCTCTAGGAAGTCACGCCCATAGGGAGTGAAATTGTCCATGTGGATCTCCACAAATTCATAGACAAGCTCAACAAAGATGCTCAGAACTACCCTTTGAAAAGTGGCAGGACAATCACATAGACCAAAAGGGAGGACCCTATAAGAAAAGGTACCCCAAGGACATGTTAATGTAGTTTTTTCTTGATCCTAAGGGTTGATTGAGATCTGATTGTAACCATTGAATCCATCCAAGAAAGAGAATAACTTCTTCCGTGTAAGACCATTTGAAACTTGATCAATGAAAGGAAAATGGAAATGGTCTTTCTTGGTGGTTTTGTTCAATTCTTTATAATCCACACAGATCCTCCACTTCACATTCTTCTTTGGGACCAAAACCATAGTGGATACCCCCTCACTATTTGAGATGGGGTATATGAAACTTGCATCCAACAACTTTTTCAATTCTTCCTTTATTATGTTCTTGAGGGTTGGATTCATTCTCCTCTGAGGTTGGAACATAGGTTTGCATCCCTCCTTGATGTAGATGTTATGAGTACAAACCAAGGGATGCACCCCCTTCATTTATTTATAGTTCCAAGCAAAGGAACCTAAATTCTCTCTCAACATCTTGCACAACTTCTCTTCTTGGTTGGCTGAGAGAGGGGTTAATCTTCAAGGTTCTAGATGGACCAAATTCTACAAATTTAACATGGGTAGGGCTTGGGTCAACTACGCATAATTCAGTCCAAGGACTACTCTTGGACTCTTTCACAAAGTCATCAAGAGGCATGGTATTGGGGGGTTGGTTGTTGAGGATCTTTTCAATGAGGTCATCTTCATCAGGTTTCCTCCCTCCTATAACAACATCTAGGGTACGTATTGGGTGGGATTTTGTATGATGCACTTCATATTCCTCCTCCTCTTCTAGCCACAAGGGTAAGTCATGCTCAATAGATGGCTAAGAAGGAGGATACAATACCAACTATTTGGACAAATGCCCATTCTTAATGGTCATGTTCCCAACCCTACAACTAATAATGTAAGCATAAATAGTGGCTAACCATCGTCTTCCCAAGATGAGAGGATATACATGAAATTTGGTTTTTGTCTAGAGAACCAAGAAGTCAGTAGGATACTCTTAGGAGTTAATGGAGACCATTACATCCTCAACAACTCCCTTAGAAGCTATCGTGGATCTATCTGCAAGTTGCATCACTGTAGTGGTATTTCTCAAGGCTTCTTGGAGGTTTAGTTTTAGCATGGTTTATTTAGTCATCACATTGATGGGAACCCCAAGATCAATAAAGGTATGAGGGACAATTATTCCATCAATCTACACATCTACTACTCGACTTCAAGGGTCTAAATATTTTGGACAAATCACTCTCCCCAACATCAAATAAGATAATTGACCAATAACATTGATGGTGGGGGTGTCCCTTTTTCTCCTCCCAGGTTGTTTGAAACATTTCTCCTTGATAAGCTTATTATATATGGGAACATCCTTAATATCTTGGAGGAGGGGTATTTTAACACACATATTCTTCAATTCTCCGAGAAGTTCAATCTCTTCTAGGGTGTGCTGGCTAGGATGGATCAATCCCTGAGGAAAAGGAGGTGAATTTAATTTAGGGGTACTTTCTTCCTTTTCCTCTTCTGGTTATTCAAGTGGAGATGGAGGTTGGTAATCTAGAAGCACTCTTCTAGGTTGATTTATTGGATCCCTATAGTACAGGTAGGATAAGATGTCTCTCCACTGTAGACCTGTTGTTTCTTGTTATTCGGGTTTGGATTGGGTTGTGCAGGCATCTGAGGTTGCTTGGTTGGAGCAGGATGAGTGAGTTGTGGTTGAGGTGGAGGTCGAGGCAATAAAGCAGGAGGTTGGTTTATTTGAGACCTCCACCCTTGTGATGGATTGCTCCATTGAATAGGTTGAGGAGCATATGGGTGAAATGGTTGATTGATAAGTTGGGGAGGATATTTAGGAGCATAAGGCAAAGAAGGAGGTGTGGACCATGATGGATGAGTGGAAGAGTACTAGGGTGGCAAGATTGCATTCTGGTTGGGATGGTAATAAGAGTAATATGAACCTTGCATGCCCTGCTGGTATGGTCGAGGTCCTTGAGGCATACTTTGATCTATAAAGTAGAGCTGCTTAGCCCCACCTTTTGCCCCTTGGTAGATAGCTTTTAAACGAGGCAAGGAAGGGAATTTATATGTGGCATGTTTTTTCATAGATTGAGCAGACCTCTATGACATTTAATGGGAATTCATTTCTAGTGTGCCTTCTAGTGCATTTAGGGAAAAAAAAGAGTTAGGGATTTCTCTTCTTCCTCTTGTCTCCTCTTGATCTGCATGTTATCCATTTGCAAAGAAAATATATGCAACATTTCACTTTTAAATTCCTCCAACATGTTCCCAATATCATTATTAATGGATGTTGTGGAAGGAGAGGAATTGATCAAGCCTTGACTAGCCTTACCCTTCTTCCTAGCATCCCTAGAGTGAATTTTGAACATTGTTTTGATGTCATCATATATAAACTGATAGATTTCTCCCCCAAACATCATGTTGAGGGTTTCCATCATGTCCTCCATGCTCCCTCGGAGAATAACTAGCTTGTCAAGTGATTCAGGATCAAGGGTGCATCAAGCCCTCCTATAACTAAGTTGAAATATCTCCTTATATTCCTATAGAGATTCATCAGGTCCAAGAGTCATTCTAAAGATTTCTTCCTTGGCTTCTTTGGACCTACATTAGTCCCTATACTTGTTATTAAAGGCTTGTTGCATTTGATCCTAGGTAGTGATATTATCCCCAAGCATATCCATAAACCAGTGCAAAGTTGCATCCTTAAGGGTAGATGGGAATAACTTCAGCTTCTAGTTATCAGAGGCATAGTCATAGGTCCTACAGACAACAAAAAATTCAAACTAAAAAGTATCAGGATCCTCATAGGTTAAGCCATGGAAGTGTGGAAGGGCAATAGGGCTTATATTCTTCATTCTAGCCTTTCCATTAATATCTCTGATAGGGAAAACCTCATTTTTCCTACTCTCAGCCATGGTTAAGGTAGGTGAAGTGGATTCTTCTTCTTCCCCAATAGGTTCTTCAAATATCTCATGTTTCTCACCTAAAGGGTCTTCTAACTGCCCTGTAGTTAGAGGGGGAAGTTGTCAGTCATCGAAGAAGAGTGAAGGTTGATTGTTTGAGGGTGTGGGGGTGTTTAGTAAGAATTTTCCTAGAGTATCTCTATTCCTACAAGGCACGAAAGAAAAAAAATATTTTTTCTTATTTTATGATACTTTTTGAAAACTAAATACAAAATAGAAAATATTGCTTAAGCATAAATAACATCTTCCTAGACACCTCCCTCGAAATGACGCCAAAAAGTGGTCATCCATGGTATTGCAGCAGTAGTGTTGCAACTCTCAAGGGCTCCTCAACTCTATTTATCAACCCGGTGTTCGTACAAACTTTGAGGTGATAGTGCTATATACAGAATAGATGGGATTATACTCATGCCACCCTCAACTAGGACATTTGATCAATAGTTCTCCAAGACCATTCTTCCTATTGAATTAGAATGAAAACTAACTAATGAAGGAAAGAAAACAAGTAGATAGGTGGTTATTTTTCCTTCTAGTATTGGCCGGAGAAGCACAACGAGAAGGTGGCTTCCTCTCTTTATTTGGTCTTAGGCTTATCGAGATTGATGAGCAGATAGTGACATAAAAGAGCCAAAAACTATAGTCATGGATAAGAGATACAATTAGGAGAGGCTCCAGCAAAGATTTCCAAGTTTTAAATGGGATGTTTCACTCTAGAGAAGGAAAAATAATGAGAAAAAACCTTCAAGACACTTCTATTTTTCATGACATTATGTATCAATGTTCCATTGCTTCTCGTCTTTCCTCATCTGATAACGAAGGTAAGGAGTAGGAGAAATTAAGGACTTGATAATGTCTTGTTCTAATAAGGATTGGTACAACTAGTAGGGATCTATGTCTACAAGGATAGTTTTTTGTAAATAATATAGTGTATACTAATTCTTGATTTAGCATGAGGATTGACCACTGCATTTGTTTAGTTTCCATTATATGCTTTGTAAGCAATTGTATTGTATATTGATAATAATGGCTTTAATGGCTAACATTTTTTTATTTGCACATCCTATACAAATTAGCTGAGAGGAAAAAAGAATTGGAACGTTAACCTATCATCTTCAACTCTACAAAGTAATGCCCCATGAAAAGACAATAGCATGACATTTTAAAACATGCAATGTAATGCATCATAAGAAGACAAAAAGAGGAAAAGCAGTGGAATAAAAATAATAAGAAAATACTAATTATTATGTGCTTGTATTTAAACTTTCAAAGAAAAGGCTTACCGAATTTAAGATTTATTTGTTTACTTTGAGACAATTATGCCTTACTACAATCCTGTGGACTTAGTAAAACATTAATTTCCAATATCGAATTAAGCTAACCAAATTTTTGATCAAAGATATTGTCTCCTCTAGATTGCTATCATTTCTTTAATCATTAACCTCCTCTTTCAACCATTGAATCTTATTTCGAGAGTCCTTCACATATTTCAACCCCGAGAAATTGAAAATGGTGAAGATTTTCACTTTTCTATCAAATTCATCCAAAACGTAACTAAACATAGTTTCTATTGCTATAGTTATAGGGAAAACATTTGGTCCTCTATAATATAATATATAGCTCATCAAAACACAATACAGCTAATGGAGGCAATGGCACCCTGAAGTCCTTCACCACTTAGAATGGGATGGACAAAACTTTTATAACTAATGTACATTCTACTTTCACAATTTATAGTTAGTAGTACTCCACCAAAACCTTCAAATTTTACTAGGCACTTTACTTGCCAGTTGTGAATTAAGTTATGACCTCTTTCACATATCAACAAGAAATTGAAGAATAAAAAAATGACGTTTCCCAGTAAAAATGGCATTAATCTTTCCATTGCAATTCAAAATCCAATTTCTTGATCAAATTTATTTATAACCTCTCTCACATTTCAATAGGAATTTGAAGAGAATAAAATTAAGTTTGGTAATAAAAATGGAATTTAAATTTAAATTACGATTCAAAGCCTAATTACTTGAAATCATCCATGGTTCACCCAATCAATATTGTTTTTTTGGTGCTACAAATTTCTTATAACAATCAAAGTAGCAAAGAAGGATTCATAGTGGGAAATTTCTCATTTTTATTAAAAGTGGAGACTAGGGATTAAATTCTGCAATACGATTCAAATGCAGGCCTGTCAAAAGCCACCACTTTTTTCAGAAAACGAAAAATCGAAATTTTATAAACTGAAAGTTTATGATCAGCTTCAGGAAGAAGCGATATTACATGACTGAAATGTGAACTTTGTAAAAACCCAGGCTCGGATGGAGGAGAACCGAAGGCCTGTAAAAGTAGCTGGATACAGATTTGCTGTGAAAACCAGCACTCATGCGCCTTCAAGAACTGGGAACTATCCTCACTAGGCAGAAATTTGTCTTGTAAGCACAAGAATACTACAAATAAATAAAAGAGATCCAACATTTAAAGATGCAAACCTCGCTATGGAGATATGAGAAATACAGATAAACCAGGCTCAGAATTAGAAGTCTGATCCCAAATCAAAAAGCAAGGAAACTTCGGCTTTAATCATCCTTCTGATTTACTAACTTGCCATAAGCACAAATGAGAACTCCGAACCCTTCTCTACCTCAAATCAAAAGAAGAATCCTAGGCATATGTTGAGTCTTTTTGTACTGACCGAGAGTCCCACAAGTAGATACATCAGGAATTTCCAGATTCCAATAAACTTACATGTTAATATGATGAGATCTCAGCGGTCCAGAAGATGAGAAAATAAATGGCGGAGATGAGGCAGATCTTATCTGCCCTTCGATCCTCTATCTGCTTTATGCAAAATGGAGGCATAAACTGAACAGGAAACCCCGACTTTTAGCAGGATTGGGGAAAAAAAACATGTGGATAGAACATTGAAGAAAAAACTGAACGTGTTGAATGGGGAAAAAAACCATAGTCTCAAGAAACGAAAGGAGACATGTTCGAGGGCATAACGAGGACGACATGAAACCAATGAAACAGAGAAATGATCCTACAGCAAGGAGAAAAAAGGGAAAAACGAACAGCAAAGAAGAATTTTTTAGACAGGAGAAAACTGCCAAGAACAGGCAGAGAGAAAGATGGAGAAAACAAAGAGCTGGAGGGGACCCAAAAAAACTAGAGGAATAAGAAGCATTGTTATGACAAATGAAAGAGCAGGAGGCTCAGAGGTAGGATGCTTTGATAAAACAGAGAAGAGCGGACACCGGCCTGTTCGTGTCTTGGAAGATGGAGGAGTTCCTCCATTTCCAAATGAGCCAACAGGAGTGTGTGAAGAGGGATCTCCGAATATCAGACTGGCCACTCCACCAGAAAATTGCTTCCTGTACAGAAGAGAAGGATATAAGAGGGAAGCCGAAAGAGAGGGAGAGATCATGCCAAATGGATGAGGAGATTTGGCACGAGAAGAAGAGGTGAAAATTTGATTCAGAGGCCATGAGGCATAAAGGGCAGCGCCCCGGCCCCGACCATCCTTTCCTCTGAAGCACATCCCAGGTAAGGTTTTTGTTGCTGAAGACGAGCCAAAGGAACAGGACCATTTTGAGAGGGCAGGAAACTTTCCAGAGGGACATCGGGAAGATTATGGGGGGATGGGAGGGGGGGGGAGTGATGGCAACATAAATATTTTTAACAGAGATGGGGAGGGGGGTGTTCGGGAGGGCCCATACCAGCGCATCCTTTGCTGCACGGTGGATGGGCCTGTTTGAGAGGCCATGTTCAAAGGAGGTCCAGAGAGGGGAGAGGGGGGGCGCGAGGTGGAGATCAGAGGCAGATTTCCAAGCAGGGGAAAGATTAGACCAGGAGGTGATTAACTTGTCCCAAGTGAAGATTCCTTTATTTTGGAGATAGATGGTCAGGGAGGGAGGGAAGGAAGATGGACCATTTAGAATGCTGTCGATGCCAATGAGAATGCTGGTCCCTGTGTGGATTTTCCATCTCAGATTTTCCATGAAGAAGTGTTGGAGCTTTCTGAAGCCCAACCAGATAGCAGATCCATACTTCTTTCCCAAGGTATTCCTTCTATACCAGAATGTGATGTCTTTCCCTTTGAGGTATTTTCTGTTGATGAGGAGGCTCCATGGGCCACTCCCGAAGATCCCCCTGTGTAATGATTTGTAGATGAGGGCCCTTCCAAAGATTTTTAAATTTAGAAGACCCCAGCCGCCATCTTTCCTGGGTTTTGATAAATCCTCCATCCTGACAAGGTGGATTTTTGATTGAAAGGAGTGGCCACCCCATAAAAAGTTTGCTGCAAGTGAGCTCATTTTGTTGGTTGTGGATGAAGGAAGAAGGTAAAGGTGGGCCCAGTAGACCGCAAGCTGAGACAGCACTGATTGCACTAAGATGAATCTGCCAGCCAGGGAGAGGAATCGCCATTCCCAACCCGAGATCCTGTAGTAGAAGCGGTCAATGAGCCATGACCAGTCCTGTTTTCTGTAGTTCTTTGCTTTTAGATTGAAGCCAAGGTATTTAATGCCATTGTCAATTGACTCCTGGGAGCAGCCAAGCAGAGATGCAGTCCAGGAAATGAGGTCTTCATTCACGTTGTTGTGGAACAGCTTGGATTTATCCCCATTAATAAGAATGCCAGAGGCTGATTGGAATTTCATTAGAATATTGTGAATAAATGCCCATGATTTTTTGCACAGCATGGCAAAAATGAGAATATCATCTACAAACAGGTTGTGGGAGAGGTGGATGTCCTTGCAGATTTTGACCGGCCTGATTTCCTTTTCCTGGACCGCCTTATTTATTTGCAGGCTGAGAGAGTTCATGACAAGGATGAAGAGCAGGGGGGAGAGAGGGCATCCCTGACGCAGCCCTCTCTCCGCTTTGAAGAAGGGGGAAGGAATTCCATTAATGATTACTGAGAAATGCACGTTTTCCACACACACCATTACCCATTCGATTCCCTTAGATCTTAGGCCGATTTTTGCCAGCAAGATGCGTAGGAAGCCCCAGTCCACGCAGTCAAATGCTTTTTTGAGGTCGATTTTATAAATTGCCGCCTCAGTCTTGTTTTTCGCCATAGTGTATAGGCACTCCTGAGTCATAGCCATGGCGTCCCAGATGTTCCTATCTTTCAGGAAATCATGCTGGTTGCAGGAGATAAATTGGTTCAAAACAGGCTTTAGTCTATCCGCGATAATTTTGGAAATAATTTTATAAAGAGTGTTGCATAACGAGATTGGGCGGAAATCGTGGAGGGAGGCGGTTTCCTTTTTCTTAGGAATCAGAGCGATGAACGTGGAAGAAAGAGAACTATGGATATTGCCCGACATACGGGAAGCCTCAACCGTGCGCAGGAGGTCCCCTTTGAAGAGGTCATAGAAGTGGATAAAAAATTCAATCGGCCAACCGTCCAGCCCCGGGCTTCTGTCCTTGTTGGAAGCTTTCATTGCAAAGAGAAGCTCGTCCTCGGTGATGGGTTTAATGAAGGCTTCATATGCCTGGGAATCAAACATAGTAGGAACAGGATCCGCTGCCCAAAACATGTCGATGGGGCTGCTGT
>APFE030427484.1:231211-254115 GCA_000404065.3 Pinus taeda
GAGAGGTGGATGTCCTTGCAGATTTTGACCGGCCTGATTTCCTTTTCCTGGACCGCCTTATTTATTTGCAGGCTGAGAGAGTTCATGACAAGGATGAAGAGCAGGGGGGAGAGAGGGCATCCCTGACGCAGCCCTCTCTCCGCTTTGAAGAAGGGGGAAGGAATTCCATTAATGATTACTGAGAAATGCACGTTTTCCACACACACCATTACCCATTCGATTCCCTTAGATCTTAGGCCGATTTTTGCCAGCAAGATGCGTAGGAAGCCCCAGTCCACGCAGTCAAATGCTTTTTTGAGGTCGATTTTATAAATTGCCGCCTCAGTCTTGTTTTTCGCCATAGTGTATAGGCACTCCTGAGTCATAGCCATGGCGTCCCAGATGTTCCTATCTTTCAGGAAATCATGCTGGTTGCAGGAGATAAATTGGTTCAAAACAGGCTTTAGTCTATCCGCGATAATTTTGGAAATAATTTTATAAAGAGTGTTGCATAACGAGATTGGGCGGAAATCGTGGAGGGAGGCGGTTTCCTTTTTCTTAGGAATCAGAGCGATGAACGTGGAAGAAAGAGAACTATGGATATTGCCCGACATACGGGAAGCCTCAACCGTGCGCAGGAGGTCCCCTTTGAAGAGGTCATAGAAGTGGATAAAAAATTCAATCGGCCAACCGTCCAGCCCCGGGCTTCTGTCCTTGTTGGAAGCTTTCATTGCAAAGAGAAGCTCGTCCTCGGTGATGGGTTTAATGAAGGCTTCATATGCCTGGGAATCAAACATAGTAGGAACAGGATCCGCTGCCCAAAACATGTCGATGGGGCTGCTGTACCCGCGCTTATATTGGTGATGAAAGAAGGCAGAGGCTTCATTTGAGATTTCCTCCTGTGTGGAAAGAATATCCCCCCCACTGTCCCGGATGTTCCAGATGGAATTGATCTTCCGCCTGGCATTGGCAAAGGAATGAAAAAAATTTGAGTTTCGGTCACCTTCCCTGAGCCAGAGCGCTCTGCTCTTTAATCGCCAAGTGGTTTCTTCCTTGAGAAGCAGTTCATTTTTCCTGGCAGTAAGTTCCCTGATTTTATTCTTTTTTCCGAATGGCATGGTGTTCCAGGTGGATGTCGATAGAAGAGATTCCAGGTCCGCATTTACGGAGGAGAGGTCTCGGCGGTCAGATTTGATTTTGAGAGACTGCCATTCCTTTGCAGCGATGCGCAAGGCGTGGAGTTTTTCTCTGAAAGTTGAGAACAGAGCCGCGCTTGAAGCCTGAGATTCCGCCCATTTGCTGGTGATTAATGAGATAAAATCCGGATCGTTCAGGAAAACTCTGTTAAATTTGAATGAGTAACCTTTTTTAAAAGCCGAGTCCCGCCATTCCAGGATGATTGGTCTATGATCCGATGAGAATTCGTTTGCAACATAAGAGGAGGGCAGACCGCATTTGTCAATGATGTCTGAGCGAATGATAAATCGGTCGATTCTCTTGGCTTTGTATGAGGGGCCAAATCTGCCGTTATCCCAGGTCGGAGTTAAGGGGTCCGGGGCTATATCCACGAGGTTCCGCCGCATCATTTCTGCCCTTAACCGGTCACCCATACTGTCAGACCTCCCACATGTACCCCAGCATTCCTCAGCACTGAGTGTGAGGTTTAAATCTCCTGCTAAGATCAGAGATTCCATAGATAGAATTTCTGAGGCAAAGAGCTTTTCCCAGAAGGGAAACCTGTTCCTGCATGGTCCGTAAATATTCAGAAGATTTAACTTGAAGTTAAAACCCCTGTAGGATGCCGAGATTAGTATCCCTGCACAACATTTGAAAGCCAGCGCCTTGACCCATACTGGATCCCACATGACGGCAAGACCTCCGGATTGTCCATTTGCTCCCGTTGCTACCAAAAACCAGGAAGGGAACATCCTCCTAAAATATGCTATTGAGTCCCTGCTGGAGTGCATTGTTTCCTGAAAAAAGATTATTTTCGCCTTTGCTGTCCTGAAGAAATGTTTTAGAGCCAAGAATTTTGGGCCGGCTCCCAAGCCCCGAATATTCATTGAGATTAGAAACGTCATTTGGAGGGCTGGCCGACCGAACTTGCTCTAAGGGGTCGAGGGGGATCCGATTCCATAATTGGAACTTCGACGAGGGCTAAGTTTGTAATGCCGAAATCAGAGGCAATAGTGCGGCCTCGGAAGTGTCTAGAGCTTCCCTTTCCTTTTTTCCTCACCGTTATATTGCTGGCGGAATTGGGGCTGATTGAAGGGAAGGCGGGCTTGTGGATAGTGAGCGGCTCTAGATCGATAGAGTTCCTGTGAAAGAAGAGGTCAAGGTCGCTGTCCATTATGTTCTTTGGAGATTCCACAGGAGAATTTTGAGGCGTGGGGGAGGGGAAGAGGTTCTTTCCTTTTATGTTTGGGGCAGGGCTATGATGCAGGAGGGGGTCCGATGATTGGGACGATGCTGGGATGTGGATAGTGTGGGATCCCACCTCAAAAACTTCCAAGCTCATCGCTGGGGGGGAGGGGACCACGGCATCTTGACGGGGTTCGGGGATGGGAGATCCGAAACCGGGGTCATTAATGGGGGAGGGGAGGATTCCCGCTGGAGAGCTTTTTAACGGACTGTCAGAGGAGAAGTACTGCCCCTGCTCTGGATCTGGGACATGCCGCTGAACAGAATCCGGGACCATTCTTCTTTTTCCAGGAAGAAGGGACCTTTTTGATTTCTGAAGTTTGCGGAAGCAGCAATTTTTAATTAAGTGGCCTGTTTTGTGGCATCTCGAACAGCGAAATGGGATCCCCCAAAAGTCAATCCTCTGAAATATTTTTAACCCGTTCCAGGAGATCTCCACAAATTCTAGGTAATTTCCTTTGAAATGTTTCTCTATCAGGATCCAGGCGATTCTTTTGTCCCTCTCCCCCCGACACCATGGGTCCACATAAACAAATTTCCCTATGGAATTTCCAATTTCAGATAGTGTTTCTGGAGACCAAAATTCGAGAGGCAGGTTTGGGAGCTTGACCCAAATCATACTGTTTGTAGGAGTGTTCTTCAGGGGGTCAAAGCCCAGATACCACCTCGACAGAGAGAGGAAGCTTCTTCCACATACCCAGGGACGCTTAAGGATGGAGTCCACATCCTCAGGTTTGAGGAAATGAAAGGAAAACCAATCTTTCATGAGCCTTGAGATAACTGGTACGTAGCCAATGATGGGGGTCCATTTATCAGCCAACCATTTTCGCATTTCCCCATCATCCATAAACGGGAAGAACCATTTCCCGATTAGGGCCAGTTTCTGAAGGCTGTCGATGCGTTCAATGAGGACCTCCCCTGAAATGTGGATGGCTTTGGCGGGAGGGCCAGGTTTGACCGGATGAGAAGCTTTCTTTTGTTTCCTCTGGGATTCCAGGCCTGTCTGAGGCAAAACCGGCAAAACCGAAACATGATTGGAGACCGAATCCATTGGGATCATGGATGCCACCGCAGCTTGCCAGGTGGAGGATGGATTGTGGGCCCTTTCAGCCTCCATAGCTGCTTTGATGAGGGCCATGGTGGTGGGTGAGTCCGGGTCGTCCATTTAAAGAACCCCTGACAAAGGGAGGTTTCTTGGATCTCAAGCCTGACAGGAGATCAAATTGGACAGAGAAGAAATGCCTGGATGGAAGGGTCGACTGACAGGGAGAATGTCAGAGAGGACAAAAGGAAGATCTTATCTTGGACTGATCAGAAGGAGAAAAGAGAAAGGACGTTATAGATGAACCTTCTTAGTCCTGTAAGGATACTGACAGAATCCCGAGAGTCTGAACGTCTGCAGAGAGACCGCTGTCGGATTGACTTTGGGAGGGGGATTGGCCTGTGGTCAGGGGAGGCAAGCATTTAAGCAGCTACAGAATCATCAATGATGAACAGGACCGCGGGGATTTCAAATCAAACTGCTGTTTTTCCGGTAGGGAGACCGTCAGAAACCAGGGACAAATCTGGCGAATGACCGTGGCAGTCTATGCAGCAGCAGTAGACCTGGAAGATGCACCACCAGCTGCCGAGTCTGATCCTAACGTCCAAGCATGGACTGTAAAAATAGACTACCGATTTTAACTTGTTAACAAGATTTAACCACATAATTCCGACCTTATGGTGATTGAATGCCGACCATAATGCATGAGGAGAAACCGGAGAAGAGATTAAGGCATTCCCAGACAGGGCCGAATGAAAGAAACTTGAAGACAGTTAAGAAACCAGGATCACCATATTAAGATATGGCACCCTCAGACAGGGCCGAGAGAAAGACAGGATCCTCAAAATTTAAGAAGGCAGACAGGCCGTAGGAAGGCAGTTAAGAAGACAGAAACTTAATAAGGAAACCACCACAAAATAACAGACCATGGCAGTGCTGACTGAGGAAACGGTGTTCTTGAGCAATCTATGGTTAAAGCTGGTGTATTCATCGAGTTTTTAATAGACCATGGCAGAGCAAAACGATGAAACGGCTATCTAACGCCCAGACAAACAGAATCCTCATAAAGAAAACTAGATAAACAGACCATGGCCGAGCAAAAACTGAAAAAACGGTTTCAAAAGCTTACAGAGGTAAGGGAGGAACCTGTTTCTCAGTGATATGTTCGCCACCCGAGGCTGTTTAGGAGAAGCCGAAGTACAGCGGCCGGAGAGGATCAAATAATGATTGCAGGTAAAAGAAAAAATGGAGAGGAGCAGAGGTTGCAGAGAGGAAACAGAAATGTCGAAGAGGACCCTGCGCCTAAGCGCAGGGGAGGAAACCTGAGAGCCTGTGTGGAGGGTCAGTTAAATAGCATAGGGCGTTGATTACAGAGAGGACGGGTGTTGCTGTCCATGCAGTAAACCGGAGCTGGGAGAGAGACACGTAGAACGTTTAAACGAAGGCTGGAAGAAACTGAGAGTTTGTCAAACCTTGAGAGATGCATGTGCTTGAAACTGGTTGGTTGCATGCAGGCAGGCGAGCTCTGGTTGGGTGCATGGCCAGGTGTCTTCCTCCATTTGCTCGCTCCGTCGCTCTTCGTCGCTCTCTGAAATTCGTCAAAAGCCACCACTTTGAACGCAACTACCTGAGCCAGTTATATCAACTCTTGATTTCATGAGAAGGAAGATACATCAAACCCATGTAATAGATCTATATTACACTGAATTATAGACCTCCTAATTAATATTTTTTTGCTAATTACAGATTTCAATCCTATGGTTAAGAATTAAATTTGTTAATGGCCGTGTATCGTGATTAACATGGCTTATGAAATGTGACTGGGCTTATGAAACATCCTCCCATTCGCATTCTCCTCATTGTGGGATGTGAGAGTGGGATAATCATTTTGGTCCCTTTCTTACTGTACCAGGTTTCTATGATATAGAATTGTGGAGAAAAATTAAACAATTAAAGTTTTGGTTGCATTATGGTTTTCAGGTTGTTTTTTCTTTACGGTTTAAATTTTGTACATTGTATGTTATAGATTTTATATCTTAAACAATTGTGAATATAGTTGATTGGTGTTTTCCAATTCAATATGGTAGAGATGTTGTAATGTTTAACATTATGACTATGTCAAAATAAAACAAAGTCAAATTAAATTCAAATTAAAAATAAAAACATAAAATTCTTCAACCCATAGTTTTTTCCCATGGTATTTTTAACCCGTGGTTTTCTAGTGTGGCCTATTTAAAGGCTAATAATTAAACGAGACTAGATCCATATTGACTCTAGAACTACTAAGTGTCAAGAGGGATCAAATCCCTTTTCACTGTAAAAGAGGTGTGCACCTCAAGATATTTGATCATTCTCGACACTTGAGCTATAGAGAGTTAAGATGGATCTAGAAAGGTATGAGAACAAAGTTGATATTATATTATTGTTTCACTATTAATTTTAAGTTTTAGTAATAATAAATACTCTTAATATTAAATTATTGTATTAATTTTTCTATTAATCTTCATAATAAAAATATAATATTGACATTGATATTAGTAAAAATAGTATCAATAATATCATTATTGACATTGATGATATTACATTAATAAAATAAATACATTAATGATAATTTTAATAGTGTTAATGATGTTAATAAAATTAATGTAATAATTATGTTATTCTACAAGAGTGGTAGGAGCGGGGGGTTATCAATTTCCCGATGAATAATTAGAGTTACAATATGCTTATGCATAATATAACTAACAACCAAGCTTAATATCTAGTACTTTGGAATGGATTAGAATTAGCAATAACAAAAAAGTCGGACTCAATGATGGTGATTCGTCAGGTGTGGAAAGTAAGGGGATCGCATAAAATCTCCCTTCTCGCCATCCTACAAAGGAATACCTTACAAATCTAACATTTTGAAACACTAGAATTATACCATGTGTATAGGAAACCAAATATAGAAACGAACATAATGGAAAACAAAGGGACATCATTGGAACATGGGTTAATGGAGATAAACCAAAGGTCGGAAATAAACTTCCCTTGACCATGAAATTATTGGACACATATCAAGGTCAAAGTAACAAAAATAACGGCCCCTATAGCTGAATAAATAATCCAATATGCACACTGGGAGATATACCAATTTTCCCAGCTCTAAGCGAGTGGATGTTGGTGTGAATATCGATGATCCCAAAGAAAGAATGGAAACTCCCCTTAAATATTCAAATGTGAAGTCTGATGAAAGTGTACCATTCTCTTATACAACATCACAACTTGTGGATAGACACAACCCCATGCACGCATAAGTCATTATAAGCTCCAACTGTTAACAGGGGCCAGCAAAGAAAAAGGATAGAAGATTTGAGCGACAAGACCAATAAGTCAAGGAAAATGACAACGGGCTGCAAGGAGAAGTCGAAGAGGCAAGATCGCCATCTACCAGATAAATGATCATGGCTTGATAATTTTTTATGTTTTGTTGATACAAATTGTTATTAGGATTTTTTTTGTAAATATTACAGTAGTCATCTATTTAGAATAGTCAGTATAAAATGCTAAAACCATAAAATATCTATATTTTGGACTATTGAATGTAGAATAATAGTGGATCATGAAGAACTATGAAACGTTCTAGCCTAGGCCAACCTTTCATTATAATATTAAACTCCTAACTGTTTCATTGAAAAAAGTTATGTTATTATATTATATAATAAAGTTCTTATTAATATTATTATTAATAATAACATTTAAGTAACAATATTAGCATATAATTGCATCAAGAGACACTATCCAACGCAGTATAGAAGAGATATTGCAATGTCCTCTCATGCCCTATTACGTTATGTAAAAAAAAAATAATAAAAATAATAAAAATAAAAAATATACATTATAATTATTTGTTAACTTTTGTTGGGTAGTTAATATAAACTTGACTCGCTCAAGTTACCGACAGTTTTTGAGCTCCAATTTTATGAGAACACATGGTCTTGACCCATGGTATTCATATGGAATATAGCCTATTTAAAGGTGGAATTAAACCATCCTAGATCCATCTTAACTCTATATCTCTCAAGCGTCAATAGGGATCAAAGCTATTTTGCACTCAAAAAGAGGTTTACACCTTGAGAGATTCAATCCCTCACGGTGGTTGATAGATTTAAAGCTAAGATGAATCTAGGCTAATAATAATAATAATTTTTAGTAATGTCATTAATATTAACAAAATAACAATATTATTAATAATAATACTATTATTAATATTAATAATAATTTTATTTCTAAAATCATTAATAACATTAACAATATTACATTATCATAATATTAACATTAATACTAATAACATGAATATTAATAATAACATCATTAGTAACATTAATAATAATATTTTTTTAACCATAATACATTAATTATAATACAAATACGGTATTACTATCATTAATTTAATAATATTATTATATTTAATAGCTCATTTTATTATAATATTATAATGTTATTACATTAAAAACACAGGGATTAACATTAACAATATTTTTAATGTTATTAATAATATTAACTTAATTATCATTAAGACTACTAATGTCCTTAAAGTCGTTTTCTTTCTCTATTAATGTGGTTAATTTATTTTATTATTATTATTATTATTGACAACATTAATCTTAATATTAATAAAAATTATAATGTATGTATTATTAACGTTTAATGTTAATGTTATTGATATAATATATGTGCTAATTTTAATGTTAATATTAAAATTTAATATAATTTTTACTTTAAATTTATCTATTATGTAAATATTTTTTATTTAATTTTTTATTTACATCGAGTGACACTCTCATTCTAGTATGGAAAGAGATGTTGTAAGCTATGTTATAAACCATTTGACTTGTTCAAACTACGTAAAATTAAAAAATTAAGATAAAATAAAATTATAATTATAATTATAATTATTAATAATTAAAATAGCCTAAATCCATCTTAACTCCGCATCTATTAAGCACTAAGAGGGATCAAATCTCATGATGTGCAAACCTTCCCTTAAGTTTTGCACTCAAAAGAGAGGTTTGCACCTCGAGAGATTTTGTTTCTCTAGACACTTGATAGATCTGGAGTTAAGATTGATCTAGGCTAGTATAACTTCTATAAATGTACTATTCTGATATTACTTTTAATTTAAATTGTTCGTAATATAACTTTAATAATTTTAAAGTTGTTTGTAATGCGGCGAACATCTAATAACGTAACAATGTGTTAAACAACAAATGATGTCACAATGTGATGAACATCAAATGATGTTGCAATGTAATACATAACAAATATCATTGCAACGTGAAAAGCATTAAAGATCATCACAATGTGGTGAACAACAAACACCATTGTAATGTGACGAGCAATGTCACATTGTTATGAATAATCAACATTTTCGTAATGTGCAAAATAATAAATGACTTCCTAGCGTGATGAACAATAAACATCATGGCAATATGACCAATAAATAAATTTAATAACTTTAAATTTGTTTGCAATGTGATGAACAACAAATGACTCATAATGTGATGATTAACAATGGACGATGTTGCAATGTGATGAATAATAAAATTGTTGCAATGTAATGAATATCAAACACCATTGCAATGTGATGAGTAATATCCATAATTATAATGTGACAAATAATAAAAACCATTGCAATATGACGAGCAAAAACCAACGTCACATTGTGACAAAAAAATGTCACATGTTATGAATAATCAATATTTTTGCAACATGTAGAATAAGAAATAGTGTTGCAATGTGATAAAAACTAAACATCGTGGAAATGTTACCAACAATATAAATTTAATAACTTTAAAGTTGTTTGCAATATGATGAACAACAAATAATGTTGCAATGTGATGAATAATAAACATCATCTCAATGTGATGAATCTTAAATGTCATTGCAATGTGATGAACAACAAACACCATTATAATGTGATGAACAATATCCATCACCATATTTTGACAAACAATAAATGCAATTACCATGTGACGTGTTGTTCCTTAAGAAACCAATTTCCTGACTGTAGGGAAATTGTGCTTAAGACATTAATAAATATTATTTACTGTCACTTATTGCTTATTGTGTTCGCAAATGAAGGACTTGGAAAACTTGGCCTTAGACTCTTAATACATGTATGACTAGAACATCTCAGAATGCCATTTATTGCTAAATATAAATGATGAATGAGGAAAGTTTGAAGGAGAAGTTAAAGACAATATGCTGATTTTTCACAGGAACTACTATTTGTAACTTAGAGGAATTACGGTAATGAGAAATAAATTATAGACAATATGTTGGTCTTTCACAGAAACTATTATCTATAACTTGGAAAGGGAAGTGAGGACTTAAAGTATAGGAGCACTCTTTAAGGGATTTTAACATGAAGCTTCATTACTACACTTAAAAAGAAGAAAACATAGCATGACACATGACAAAGAAACTTACAAAATTATATGTAACAACTCATGGAAACTTATGCTTCTTTCATAAATCAATGATGATATCAGGAATATAGTGGTCGGGTTACCCAAAATTCCAACCCTTTCTTAGTTCCCCTCTTTATACCTTGTGGAAAAGTTATTGATCTCTGGAACCTATCTAACTGCTTTTTAACTATATGAAATAAAACTACTACAGAATTTGTAGAGGTCAAAACACTCAAAGAACATGAAATAGCAAGAACAAAACTGAATTTGGAAGGGGATGATAACTGTTGGCTTTCTTTGTTGATTCACTGTCGAATTCCTCTGTAAACACTCTAATGATGCTTAATTCTCCTTAGCCGTAATGCAACGTGTTTAATTTGTATAATCTTGGGCTTACATGGGCATTTTGATTGGCCAAAATGCCAAGAAATATATCGAATTATCTTTCTCTTAAGCTTCAGTTCCAATTCAGCTCCAACCCTGATTTTCCACATTACACAACGAAATTAACACAAACTTCTGATTAATCCTCTTGCTTTATAAACCTGACAAATCTGCCACTCGTTGACTTCTATTGCAAATTGTAATCAGCCTTAAAACCCCTGTAAAAATTAACTTATGTACGCGGCCGCAATAACTATGAAAATATTTGGAATTATGCATATATTTTTCATAAAGAAAATATATAGTAAAACATGCTTTTCCGCTTCCAATATGAGCTCAGCACAATTCCCAAGGTATACTTCCCGCCGATTCATCCATGTCATTGATATACGCCTTTCAGATCGGACGATCTACAAAGTTTTTTCGGTGGGACATAAGCCCAATCGGGTTTTAATGTTAAAACCATGCATCACTTTTGCTCTGCCAGAAAACTGCCTTATAACTTAAAAACTACCTTTTTGCACGCCTTGCGGACCCGCTGGGATTTAAAATATAATAAATATATGCCTCGGGTCCAACCCTTCTATTATAATCCTTTATAATAAAACTTCTTATAAAACCATGTCAATGAAATATATACGAATATCACATAAAATCTTTACAACCCATCATATGATAGACGCGAGGGATTATAAAATATAACACATAAAATATCGAGTCTGATCATATAAATCGCAATCGGCGTTTATCAACATATATGTATAAAGGCGGACCTGACAAACTTTAAAATATATATTATATATATATATATATATATTATATTATATATAATATATATTATATATATATATATATATATATGTTCGGGTCTGGCCCTTATCGCAAATCACGATCGACGGGGTCATATGCATATAATATACGAGTTCTATGTTGTTTCGGACCGGCCGACATTATAAAACATGACATATATTTTTTTGGATCTGGAACCCGATCGCAAGTCGCAATCAGCGCTTGTCCACGAAGCCAACCTTCCATACCCATTGTAGACCCGCCGAACTTTTAAACATAATATATATTATTTCGGGTCCGGTGTTAATGTTTTAACACTTTTTTTCTTTGAAAATCTGATCCATTTCTTCATTTTCTTTGTATTTTGATTTTCGATATACTTGCACTATCTTTTCAAAATGTTTTTCAAAATCACTTTAACACATGTTTTCTTTATAAATCAGATATAGTTATGCTTTGCGATATACATATATATACGTACTCATATAACCATTAGCTTCCGATATACCATTATTGCTCCTTCCCTTTGCTTTGTTTCTTCTTCTTTTTTAAGTATTTTCAAAATATTCTTGAATGAAAAATGAATGTTATAAACAATAAAAAAATGCATGTTACAACATCTGGCTCCACCTGGGGATAGTGTTTTTGCCACAGAAGCACTAAGAACGACAGATTAGTGCCTTTTCCTCAGGCATGCAGTCATACATTGCTTTGGCAAACTTAACTGTGTGAAAATTTTGTATAGTGAACCCACGCCGATATCTGCAGTGATAGGATGCTTGTACTTTGATAACAAAATATTGAGAATCGTAGATCAGTAGCCTTAATTGGGCATGGAGTCCAAAACTGTGAAAACCCTGAAATTTGACAAACTGAAACCTGACATTCTTGAATTTTGAAACCTTTGCAAACCAGTTTCCAACTAGGACAGTCATCCTTATTTATCCGCTAAAATTAAACTAAAGAACTGCAACTGAAAACCAAATGCTCGACACTTGAGCTTATTTATGTATAGGTTCCTACCTATGTGCATGATTGATCTCCATTAGGTGAAGTCAATCTTCCAATGGTACCAGGTTAGCATTTGAGTGCCTGATCTAGAACCATTCTGCTAGTGAATCTTGAAAATACAATTCATCCTGAACAGAAATTAAACTATGCATAAGGGCGATTCACAACAAAAGTTAGGAATATATCCACAAAGTAGTATGTGTAGACTGTTGATAAATTCCTCCATGTAATCTGCCACAGGATCTTCAAAAGTATAAGAACAAATATGGTCCTGGTTAGCTCCAAAAAAGAAATTCTCTATGTATGAAGGTTCTTTCTCAAATAAACCTTTTGTTGGGATAATATGCTCAATAGAACAATCAGCAACATCTTTAAGAAAATGATCTATGACACTTTTAAGTATCCACTTTTCATCTCTAAGCTTTAATTGAAAATAATTTGTAATTATAACCTTAGGAAGAAAAAGAAATTTTTTCACATCACTATATGACATATGGTCAACTTCAAATAGATTGTTTACCTCCGATCCATGGGCATCATTGTGTTCTTAAATGCAATGATATACAATCTCTTTATCAACTTCCTTTTTACATAAGATAGCCTCTTTTGCTATGATAAATGGCTCAATATATTGTTGTCCAACATATCCCACTTGCTGGTTTCTTCCTCTATGTTCAACACCCAACTGATGAACTTGAAGAGCTTCTTCCTGTTCCCCATTTAAACCATTTTCATTATAGATAGGAGGACCATCAAATTTAACAAAATAAGATCTCTGGGGATTTATTTGCAACTTAATTATTTCTCCCTCTTATCGAATGCTGAGCAGAAATTCTTGATGCGTGTTTGAACTTTCCTCCATCTGAATACTCTCTTGATTTGCTTGGAACATAGTCAACCAATTCTCTGCTTGGGAGATTATTGAAGAAAAATGTTTTATAAACTTCTCTGCATCATTTTGAGAAAATGATAGTTCTTTTCTTCCAGAAACTTGCTCATAATTAATCTGACTATAACCTCTCTGAATGCTTGATATATTATCAACAAGATCATTAGCTTCCTCAATAGGATTATCTTGAGCTTTTAAAGTTTCTTTAGAATCATAATATTCACAACAACCTTCAAAAAGAAACTTGTGTGCATTCTACAAAGAGAATTGAATACTAAATTGAAATCTTTCAAAGAAGAAATGCTTGAACGAGGCAGAGACCTAAACCAAACCCTAGCTTCTTGGTCCAAAGAAAACATAAACAAGTTCATCTTAGCATCTTCATGAATGATGCCTTGTTGCTCCATACATTCATGAAAATCTTGGAGGTGCTGAGCTGGATCTTCATATTCCTTTCTATTGAATTTTGGAAGATACTCATTCCACGAATAAAATGTAGGCATATCATGAGGATAGCTGGTGATCCCAGTAAAATCAAATGGATCAAATTTATGGACTAAGAATGCAGGGAGAGCCATTAAAACCCAGAAAATAAAATTTCAAAGTGCAGCAGAGTCGCCAATTAATGTTGTAAGTGAAAATCACAGGTTTGAATGTACAACCAACCGCTGAAACTTATCACTCTCAAGAATCAGCTTCAAACTTAATAAACCTAGGGAAAAGTGTTCTTATTCAATTGTTTTGAAGGTTGTGGTTCTTGCTATTATGGAGTCGCCTTTTATTGCTTTTATTCAAAACAACCAAGTATTTCCTCCTCACTGACCAACCAGAGGAAAATCTTAAAAACCCAGGGAAAATTGTTCTTGTCTTCTCTCCCCGGCAGTGGCGCCAATTAATGTTGTTCCTTAAGAAACCAATTTCCTGGCTGTAGAGAAATTGTGCTTAAGACATTAATAAATATTATTTACTGTCACTTATTGTTTATTGTGTTCTCAAATGAAGGACTTGGAAAACTTTTCCTTAGACTCTTAATACACGTATGACCAAAACATCTCAGAATGCCATTTGTTGCTAAATATAAATGATGAATGAGGAAAGTTTGAAGGAGAAGTTAAAGACAATATGTTGATTTTTCACAGGAACTACTATCTGTAACTTGGAGTAATTATGGTAATGAGAAATAAATTATAGACAATATGTTGGTCTTTCACAGAAACTATTATCTATAACTTGGAAAGGGAAGTGAGGACTTCAAGTATAGGAGCACGCTTTAAAAAGAAGAAAACATAGCATGACACATGATAGAGAAACTTACAAAATTATATGTAACAACTCATGGAAACTTCTGCTTCTTTCATAAATCAATGATGATATCAGGAATACAGTGGTCGGGTTCTCAAAAATTCCAACCCTTTCTTAGTAAATTTTCCCCTCTTTATACCTTGTGGAAAATTTATTGATCTCTGGAACCTATCTAACTGCTTTCTAACTATATGAAATAAAACTACTACAGAATTTACAGTGTAAAACACTCAAAGAACATGAAATAGCAAGAGCAAAATTGAACTTGGAAGGGGATGATAACTGTTGGTTTGCTTTGTTGATTCACTGCCGAATTCCTCTGTAAACACTCTAATGATGCTTAATTCTCCTTATTTGTAATGCAATGTGTTTAGTTTGTATAATCTTGGGCTTACATGGGCATTCTGATTGTCTAAAATGCCGAGAAATATATCAGATTATCTTTATCTTAAGCTTTAGCTCCAACCTTGATTTCTGCATTACACAGCGAAATTAACACGAACTTCTGATTAATCCTCTTGCTTTATAAACCTGACAAATCTGCCTTCCGTTGACTTCTATCGCAAATCGCAATCGGCCTGAAAACCCCTGTAAAGCTTAACTTATGCACACGGCTACAATAACTATGAAAATATTTGGAATTATGCATATATCTTTTATAAAGAAAATATATACTAAAACATGCTTTTCCACTTCCAATACAGGCTTAGCATAATTCCAAGGTATACTTCCCACCGATTCATCCTTGTCGTTGGTATACGCCTTTCAGATTGGATGATCTACAAAGGTTTTCGAGCTGGACATAACCCCGAAGAATATCCACCCGAAATGGGTAGTTTCCTCTCTTCAGCTGACTGCTACGTGTTAAATGCTAAGTGGAATTGGGTTGATTCCATTAAAACCATGCATCGCTTTTGCTTCGCCCGAAAACTACCTTATAACTTAAAAACTTCATTTTTTCATGCCTTGCGGACCCGCCGAGCTTTAAAATATAATAAATATATGCTTCTGGTCTGACTCTTCTATTATAATCCTTTATAATAAAACTTCATGTAAAACCACATCAACGAAATATATACGAATATCACATAAAATCTTTACAACCCATAATATGACGGATGCAAGGGATTATAAAATATAACACATAAAATATCGGGTCCGATCATATAAATGGCAATTAGCAATTACCAACATATACATATAAAGGCAGACCCGACAGACTTTAAAATATGATATATATATGTTTCGGTCCGGCCCTTATCGCAGATCGTGATTGGAGGGGTCATATGCATATAATATAAGAGTTCTATGTTGTTTTGGACTCGCCGGCATTATAAAACATTACATATATCTTTTTGGGTCCGGAACCAGATCGCAAGTCGCAATCGACACTTGTCCATGAAGCCAACCGTCCATACCCATTGCAAACCCCCCAAACTTTTAAACATAACATATATTATTTCGGGTCCGGTGTTAATGTTTTAACATTTTTTTTCTTTGAAAATCTAATCCATTTCTTCATTTTCTTTGTATTTTGATTTCCGATATACTTGCACTATCTTTTCAAAATGTTTTTCAAAATAAATTTAGCACATGTTTTCTTTATAAATCCGATACATTTATGCTTTGCGATATACATATATATACATACTCATATAACCATTGGCTTCCAATATACCATTATTGCTCCTTCCTTTTGCTTGGTCTCTTTTTTTTTAAGTATTTTCAAAAGATTCTTGAATGAAAAATGCATGTTACAACATGACGAACAAAAGATAATGTCACTGTGTAGCTATTAATGTTACAATGTTATCAATAATAAACGTTGTCACAATGTGATTAACAATAAACATTGTCACAATGTGATTAACAATAAACATCATCGCAATGTGACCAACAATAAACATTTCGCAATGTTCCAAATAACATATGACATGCATTAATGACATACACATAGTACTATAGGTTAACCATTATTGATATACATCAACATAGTCCTCATTCTCAAACATGTTCAAACATGGTCAATGGTAGTCAATGTGGTTAAACGTGGACATAAATTCTCTATATCATAATGGTCAACCATTGCAACATGGTTAACCATAGTCAACATAGTCATACATAGTCATCACATCAACATAGTCAACCATAATCAACATATCCAACATATAAAGCATGATAAACCATAATCAAGCATGGTCAACCTACTCAAAGTTAGTCAACCATGTTCAACCATCCTTGAAACAAGTCAACAATAGCCAACCATGGTAACCATAATCAACCATATCCACCATGATCATCCATGGTCAACCACTTTATCAAGCATAGTCAAAATGGTCAACCATATTCCTCTATTGCTAAACATTGCCAACAATGGTCAACCATACTTGGCCATAGTCAACTATGCTCTTACTAGCTCATCTGTGGTCAAAAAAGTTGACCATGGTTAAACATGGGCAAGAAGTCCAATCATATTCAACTAGCTCAACAATGGTAAACCATGTTTAACATGACCATTAGTGGTCAAACATAGTCAACCATAATTGATCATTGTCAAAACTTGTCTCCAATGGCCTACCATGGTTACCTATAGTAAATTCTCATCAACTCTTGTCCAACCATGGTCAATCCTCATCAACATTGTCAACCATAGTCCACCATCATCAACCATGCTTGATCCTCTTCAACCAATGTCAAACATGGTTATCCATAGTCAACAAGGTTCAACCTTAATCAACCTTAACCAGCCATATGTTGACCATAGTCAATCATAGTTAGCCATAATCAACCTTAGTCAATAATATTCAACAATTGTACACCACAGACAACTTAAGAAACCAGTCAAATAAGGTCAAATATGGTTATTCCATTTTCACCATGGTCTCCATGGTCAGCATGGTTAATAGTGGTCACCCATGTTCAACATGTTTACACATGGTCATCCACAGTTAATATGGGCATCATCATCAACCATGGTTCACAATAGTCATCTATAGCAAACATTGACAACCTTGATCAACAATGTACACCCACAATCAACCATATGTTGACCATATTCAACCATGTTTGACCAACTCAACTGTGGTCAAACATGGTAAAAAAAACTTAGCTATGGTCATACATGGTCAAACGTTGTCACTCAATATCACCCATGTTCAACCATATATAACCTTAGTTAGCCATAGTTAACCATGGTCAACCTTCGCCAACCATTATCAACTGCAATCATCACTAATAAACCATAGTCAACCTAAAACAAACTTTGTTTTACCAACATCTTATGGCAACCATGGTTAGAATGATCGAACATGTTTAACCAAGGTATTTATGGCTAAATATGATCAACCATTGTCAAAGTGGGTAGCCATAACTTATCATAGAAAAGTATGGTCAACCATCACCAAATATCTCAAACCATGTTCATCCATGGTCAACATGGTTAAACCATGGTCATTATGCCCAACCATAGTCAGGCATGGTCAACAATCGTCAACCATGATCAAACATGGACAACCATGGTCAAACATTGTCAATCATAATCTATCATAGTAGATTGTCAACTATGGTCAAAATATTCAAACCATGTTACCATGCTTGACCATGGCTATCAATGGTTAGCTAAAGTCAACCATGGTAAACCAACATCAACCATACCAATCGTAATCAACTAGGGTGAACTATAAGCCTTCCTCTTTATCCTTCATTAATCATAAAAATCATAACCAACCATAATTAACCAAGGTCAACCTCGATCAACCCTGGGTTTATGAGGTTGACCATTATAACTCCATCAACCATGGACTACATCAATCAACGATGGTCAATCCTCATCAATCATGGTCAAAATCATCAACCCTCTTCAACTGGTAATGAAACCATTTTTATTACTTTAATGTAACATCAACCATTGTAAACATTAATGTAATAATATTACAAAAGATAACATTAATGTTACATTGTTTGATTAATGTAAAGTAATATACATTTTTATATTTATGACCGACCATGGTCAAAATTAGTCAACCATGTTAATCCATAGTCAATGCTCTTCATCGTCGATCAACCTTGTCAACCATATTCAACCATGGTAAACGAGGTCAAGCCTAATATTCCCCCTAATACTTGATCAACCATGATAATCATTATCGATCATGGTCAACTAAGATCAACCATGGTAATCATTGTTAATCATGGTCAACTAAGGTCAACCATGGTAATCATTGTTAACAATGTTCAACTGAGGTTAATTATTGTAATCAATTTCGATAATGTTCAATTATGGTCAACCATGGTTTAGCTTCACCAATAGTGGTCAACCCTCTTCAACCACGGTCAACCTCATCAACTATGCCCAACCCCGTCAAATCACTTCAGCCATTTTTGTAACATTAGCATTAACATTAGTGCAAGATCAATCATGGTCAATCATGTAACTTTAACATTATGTAGCATCAACTATTTTCAATCATGGTTAATCTTAATGTAACATTAATGCTAAACAATGTAGCAATGATCAACATGATTGTAACATTGTTAGATTGATGTAACAATAATACATTGTTACATTAATGGTTAACCATGGTCAACCTCATTCAACTCTTAGTGAGCCTTAGGCAACCCTCTTTAACCGTCGTCAACCATGGTCAATGAATCCACCCTACATGCATTAGTTGTCAACTAGCACAACCACATTAGTAAATGTGGTTGATATACGCCATTCGACAACATTTTCCACCCTTTATACGCAAATTCGTGTATGAAATGACATCAATTAGTGTATCAAACACATTTACTAATGTGATTGTGTAATAGACACTTAATTCTTATATATATATTATATATATAGTTTATATATATATAATTAATATATATATATATATATATATATATATTATACCATGTTCTATATTAAATGAGTATATATTTGTTATATATGCATACCCTTAACATTCATTAGTTAACAAATTACATTTAATTTCTATTTTTCATTCTAGTATCGAATATATTAGATTCAATACCGTAACTTTGATATGGATTATTAAGTTTTAAATTTCATTGTATTTTCTTTGTAATATTATTTTATTAATAATAAATATTTATTATTCTTTCATAAACTAGTAACAACATTTTTCGTATTTAAAATAGCTTTAAATCAGCATATTATTTACCCACTCTTTATGCTCAACCATGATAAACCATTGTTAGAATGATCGAACATGGTCAACCAAGGTCTTTATGGCTAAATATGGTCAACCATTTTCAACATGGGAAACCATAATCTATCATAGAAAAGTATGGTCAACCATTGCAAAATATGTCAAACCATGTTCATCCATGGCCAATAGCCAACATGGTCAAACCATGTTCATGATGCCCAACCATAGTTAGGCATGGTCAACCATTGCCAATCATAATCTATCATAATAAATGGTCAACTATGGTCAAAATTTCAAACCATGTTACCATGTTTGACCATGTTACCATGGTTGACCATGGTTGTCAATGGTCAACTAAAGTCAAACATACCAACCATAATCAACTAGGGTCAACTATAAGATTTCCTCGTTATCCTTCAATAACCATGGAAATGATAACCAACCATAATTAAACAAGGTCAACCTCAATCAACCTGTAATAACTTGTTACACAATATTTTGTCACACCTCCTGCACTTCCCTTTGTCATACCCCAGAGTGTCAAAACCTTGACAACTATGCAATGTACCCATCCTGATATGAAGTCCAGATCCTCCCTGAAACACTAATGAAAAGTTGCCTTGAGACTTTCCTGAGAAAAATGAGCTCAAAACCCTATTTCTGGGTCAGTGCGACTGCGACGCTGTCATCTTATGTTGATGGAAGGTTGCACAATATGAGCCTCATGTTGCCAATGCATCGATTGCCTGGATACTCTCGCTGAACCCTAAAAGGCAAGTTTTCCCAAAGTGGAGGAGAAGCTTCATGATCTAGAGGCTTCCAGAACGACGAGATGGATGATGTTCGTTGTGTATGTGGTCGAATTCTCGAAATACTACCCTTTGATCTTATCCCTATGAGCTTCCTCCTTGAGATGAGGACCTTCCCTATCTTTGGTGAGATCAAAACTCCCTCTCCCTGCTTATAAATTCATCCCCCTCCATTCCTAAATGGTTGGTCTGTGATTATTTTCACCCTTGTACTGAGATAGTGCCTACATGAGCTTGGAGAAGGAGTGCTTGGAGAGCTTGAGCTTGGACTTGGACATTCACTCAAAGAGGGTTGCTAACATCAAGGCTCGGGTTGTATGATTCCTCTTTTTTTATTAATCTATACAAATTTTGGTTCACTTTCCATAAATGCTTGTGTCAATGCTTCATTTATCTTAATGTTCCTTGATCTTTTAAGTGGGTTACTGTTGATTATGCTTGTTGCACTTTTATGCTTTGACGTGTCTTTGGTCTCTTGTGTAGGTATTCGAACGCTATGACCAGCAAGGACTGAGCCTAAGGAGAAAGTGGTCAAGATATTCAACAAAGGAGTGCATTATAGCATCAAAGCGAGGTAGGTATCTCTCCTCTTCTCTTGTTTCGATTGTAATCTAGGAAAGTGTCTTGTAGATTGTCTTGTTTGTTGCTAGACCCATTCATTCGGCTAGAGGGGGCATCTCTATCCACAAAGAGGATTTACCTAAACAACAAAATGGAATCTCTGTTAGGGAAGCTATAACCTTTCCATCAACTTCTTTAATCTGATCCTTTGAATAGTTTGACCAACTGTCTAGTTCTTAGTTAGATTGAGTCAGTATAAGTCTACACAGTCATTGATTACTCCCTTAGAGTGCTAAGTTTGGATTTTTTTTGGAATCTTTTTGTTTTATTCCATATTGCTCGCTCAGTGTGAATTTTATCAGTGGCAGCCATGCTGGTAACGCTTGTTTTTCCCTTTACAGTCACGTTGAAAACCCTGTTTTCAATTGTTTAGTCACGCTGAAAATCAGCATGGGTTTTGGTATATAAAGTAGTGTTGATGACCCCAACCAACGTGAGTTTTTCTATGAAAAGTAGCGTTGGTGATTTAATTATCATAGGTTTTGATATATAAAGTAGCATTCATCCTTGAATGTGAGAATTTTTATGGTTTCTTCCTTAGAATCCAATGTGTCTTGGCCCTTGGGGTCTTTACCTATCCTGTATGCTCGGATTTGTCAATGTTTTTGATTGATTGTCTTGATTAATTTGCAAAATTTGTCTCATTGGCTTTGAAATGAAATCTGATTGAGTTCTAGGGTTTCTAGTCAACTGATCATCGCTTGTTGCTTGTTGGTGTCATTGAGATGTTGGTTTTGTTAATTGATTGAGTGTTGTTTTATGTGGAAATCATTGAAAACATTATTTTTCATTTGTTTTAGCTTGTTTTTTGAAATTTACTTTTCTTGAAAATGCATTAGATTAGTTGTATTGAAAAGTTATTTTTTTTAGATTCATCATTGAAATAGATCACATTTTTCGGTGATTGAAAGATAAAAATTGTATTAGGTGCATCAAATCATTGAAAACAAAAAGAAAAGCATAATTCATATAAGTGCATCTTTGTAAATTAAATCATTTTTCTTTCGAAAAAGTTGCATTTAGGATAGTGTAAAGTGGAAATCATTTTTACTTTTGGCATTGTGTTTGGAAGATGAAAATGAAAGTTAGTGGAAGGCATGTTGTTTGATGCATTTTTTTATGCATTATTGATTGAAATTTCTTCCCTTGATTAGTCTAGCCTTCATTGAAGTAGAAATTTTCCTTTTCTCGTATAATTGCATCTTAGGCATTCATGCGACATTGTTTTGAGCCCAAAACTTAAACATAATTGAAGATAAACATTAAAATTTACTCAATTAACCTAAGGAGCATTTGGAACTTAATGAAAAACATTTAGAGGTCTAGGCTAGAGACGTGTTCTGGTGTCTATAAACCTAGCAATTTTCGTTAACTTCCTGCATTGTATCACTAGGGTGAAATCCGATCTAGTACGGAAGTATATCAGAGGTTCTCCAGTACTCTAGGGTATATCAGAGGCACTCTAGTATGGAAAGTATATCGGAATGCTCTCACCGAACGATTATGCATTAGACATCGCTAACACAGACTTGTTCTCCCCGTACCATCGAGTATATATTGGGATACCCCACTAGGTTTCTATAATTTATGTAGGTTTTAACCCCGTATAGAGATTACCTACATATGAATTCTAAAACACAGAAAATAAACAATGTGAGAGCATAACACATAAAACACATATACATAGAGATTTTCCCTTGGATACTAAAACCGGGACTACCAGCTTGATTTTTCATTATGCTCCTTTCAATGTTATAATACATATTTATACATGTCAAAGCATCCAATACCATGGACCGAAAACCATCGCGTCCAAAAAAATACATGTGCCGAAAATCATGCACAAAACCATAGGTGGGTAAGGCCTCATCCCTACATTAGGGTCCGGAAACCAAATTTTCGGGGCGCTGGCCCTGGACCCCATTAAAGTGCGGGTTGATGGTATGCCTCAAACCCCCTTGTGTGAACCCCCAACAACCCCCCCCTCCCCCCCCCGTCACACAATCTCCAAATGAAGGGGGCTCCGCCCCCGCCTCTAACCCCCTG
>APFE030427484.1:255697-278241 GCA_000404065.3 Pinus taeda
TTGACCAGGTAACATGCAGTATCCACCGCCTCTGCCCAAAATTCTTGTCCTAACCCAACACCACTGAGCATGCTTCTTGCCCTTTCCATCAACGTCTTATTCATTCTTTCTGCAACTCCATTTTGCTGAGGTGTATATAGAGTAGTCTCATGTCATGCTATACCATACTTCTTACAGAATTCTTCAAATTTCTTGCTGCAAAACTCTCCACCATTATCTGTCCTCAGCACCTTTATCTTCTTCTCTGTCTGATTTTCCATAAGAGCCTTAAATTATTTAAACTTGTCAAAGGCTTCAAATTTCTTCTCAAGGAAATATATCCATGTATTCCTTGAGAATTCATCTATAAATGATACATAGTACACACACTTACCCAATGATGGAACCTTCACAGGTCCAAACACATCATTGTGCACAAGTTCTAATATTTGTTTCACCCTCTTACTACCAGAGGGGAAACTCACCCGATTATGCTTCCCATATACACAATTTTCACAGAATCAAAATCTAGAGATCTATTACTCATAACTTCTACCGTACCTTTACCATGAAGTATTTGAAGGCCCTTCTCTCCAATATGTCCAAGCCTTTGATGCCACAACATGGTCTTCTCTCCAGAGACCACTAGATTTTCTACTCCACTTTCAGGAACCACAAAGATGTTGCACCCATCAATAATAGTGCTACCTTGCAGCTTGTACAGAGTTCCAATTCGAACTCCCCGTATCAACACCAGTGCTCCCCAAACCATTTTTCAAGTATCCTACTCGAACATTGTTTTTACACCTGCATAATATAGCTTGCTTATAGAAATCAGATTTCTGGCCAATGCAGGAATATTTAGAACACCAGGAAGTGTTCTAAACCTTCCACCTTGTAACTTCAACTTTACTTTTCTGCAACTAATGGTTCTAGCCTTCCTATCATCCCCTAAGAAGACATCACCACCATCATATTTGTCATACTCACAGAACCACTCTATATGGGAAGCGAAGTGAAAGGATGCACCTGAGTCAATCAACCATGCCTCATGATCTACATGTGTACTTGAAGAAGCCAAGTACACATCACCACCTTCATCTGAGGTGGTTTTCGCCTCTGCAAAAGGAGCATCATCAGATCCCTTTCCTTTATTAGGATCTTTAGATATACAGTCCCTTTTTTAGTGCCCTTCTTTTCCACATTTCCATCACACCACCTTTACAGGTTTTCCTGGAGATTTATATCTCCCTCTAGATTTAGATCTCCCACTCAATGACTTATTTTTGTTTCTGTTCTCGGACCGTCCTCGTACAAACAAGCATCACCATTTTGGCTCTCCATATTTTTCCCTCTCATCTCCTCCATCAGCAAGGATGAGACTATTTCATCAAACTGCAAGGCAATTGCATTACTACCTATTGTAACAACCAGACTATCCCACGAATCTGGTAGAGAACACAACAAACTGATGCACTTACCTTCATCTGAAATTTTAATATCAATAGATGCTAATTGACTTACCACAGTATTAAATGTGTTCAGATGCTCTGTCACCGAGTCTCCATCTTTCATCCTTAGGTTATACAGCTTTTTCCGCAGGAACATTTTATTCACCAGAGAATTAGATTGGTACAAAGTCCCTAACTTGTCCCACAAAGCCTTCGTCGTAGCTTCCACTAATACATTCAGCAATACTGAATCTGAGACACACAATCGTATTGTGCTCTTTGCCTTCCGATCCAACTTCTTCCATTCTTCATCGGACACTCCTGTTGGTTTAGTACCCGGATCTACCGCGATCCACTAATCTTTATCTAGCAACAGATCCTCCATCTTGAGTTTCCATAACTCAAACTCTGACCATTAAATTTCTCAATCTCTATCTTTCCACTGCTCACCATCTTCTTTCACCACCAGAATTGATCTCGCAAATCTCCCACTGAACAGGGTCTACCACAGGCCCGAGGGAAACCCCTTAGCAGCAAATGCGTCCCCTTGAAGCCAAAACTTCTTTGATACCAAATGTAGGTTTTAACCCCATACATAAATTACTTGCATACGAATTCTAAAACATAGAAAATAAACAATGAGAGAGCATAACATATAAAACACATATACATAGAGATTTCCCCTAGATCCCAAAACCGGGACTACTAGTTTGATTTTTCATTATATTCCTTTCAATTTTATAATACATATTTATACGCATCCAATACCATGGACCAAAAACCATCGCGTCCAATACCATGGACCAAAAACAATCGCATCCAAAATCATGTGCGAAAATCATTCACAAAACCATAGGCGGGTCTGCCCATCCTAACATAGGGTCCAAAACCAAAATTTTCCGGGGCGCTGCCCCAGACCCCATAAAGTGGGGTTACGGGTACACCTCAAACCCCCTGTGACCCCCCGCTACATAATCAGCGCAACCAAGGGGGGCTCCGCCCCTGCCTCTAACCCCCCGTTTAACTACGTGGGCCAGTCATGGAAAGAATATAACACAACCCAACACTTCAGCCATAGGTAACTGATTCAACCACCTTGTAGACGTGATACATCAAACACAACATTTAAGAAGATCATCCAACGTATGTTAAGTCCTTGATTTCAGATAAGGTGTATAAATTGATTCACCAATACTTGGTAAACCCTTTTTCCTAGACTACCCCTTTTTTATTTATTTTTGTTAAAGTTCTAAATCAATTAATTAACTGTGGAACAACATCCTTCCTGTGGAAATACTCCTTAGTAGATCTTAGGTTGATACTGATGGCAACATTTCCTGAGTCTTTCAGTCAAAGAATCCCCTTTGACGAGAATCCTAGTTCTTTTCCTTCTTTTATAAATATTGGTGCTCTGTATATGGCAACATTGTCGCTTCCTAGCTTGACCATCTATCTGCCAATTTGGTTATTTTCAACCTTGGTGTTTCTGAGTGTCCAAACTTATTTTCAACCAAGTTCTCCTGCACCTGAACAACATCAACCTCTTGTTGATCCTAAAGTTTACCCCTCACCTTCTCTGCCTATTTCTTCACCACACTCTTCCTCTTCGCCTGGTGAAAGCCTAGTTTCTAATAACCAGGAAGATAAGAAGAAGAATAAGAGGAAAAAGAAGAAGAAGCAAAATAAGCAAGGGGGCAACCAAGAAGCCATTTCTACGGATGCAACTGATGTAGAAAAATCTTCAAACCAGCTCCGGAAAGTAAAATTTCATTGCATGTTATGTAAGGGTGACCACCTTCTTTGAAATTGTCCTGGTATTCCCAAGGTCTTAGAAGTGTGGTCCATAGGTTCACATCAACCTTTGTCATCAGCCTTTGGAGATCATGCTAGTGATAAACGTTCAACTAGTAATAATAAAGTCCATGGGAAAAATGGAAAATTAAAATTTCCTTTTAATTACTGTGAAGGTAATCATCCCATTCACCTTTGTCCTCTTTTGGATGAAGCTTTCAAAGAGTTGGAAAACCTTACTTCTTCCTAGCCTCATCTTCTGACTTGTTATCGAAAGCTTTCCCCTGATCCTTTGCTAGTTGATCAAGTGATTGATCAAAAGTTATCTTTGGTCAACCCCTCTCTCTCTGAAAGTGGGTCTCATGAGTCTATTCTCGATCACCATTGGTTGAGAAAATGGTAGACTTGGCTTCACCTTCAGTTAACTGTACCTTTTCGGTAGAGAGTGAACCTCGTACTACTCAGGTCCTTCTGGTTTCTTCAGTTTCAAATGAACTGGAGGGAAATCCTCTCATTCCCGAGGTGCATGAGAGTAGTTCTCATGTTCCCATAGTTTAGGAGGGCATCTCTCACGTTCCTACCACACCCTGTCTGAGTAGTTTAGTCACTTACTTTGATTAGAGTTGACTGGTAGGATATTATCTTCCGTATTATGTGCCTTTCCAGATTACAATACAGGCTTACCATATGGTCGTACCTAGCACAGTCATAGACAAGGGAGCATCTGTTAGTATTCTGTCTTCAACTACTTGGCAAGCTTTAATTTCTCCACAACTTGTCCCCGTCACCTACAATTTGTTAGCTTTTAACATAGGAACCAGTCAAACATCAAGGATCCTTCCTAAGTTACCTATTACTTTGGGAAGAAAGACTTTCTATATAGATGTCATGGTTTTTTATTTTAATCTACTCCTTGATCGTGACTATGTTTATGTCATGGGAGCTCTCGACTCTTCCCTCTTTCGAGTGATGTGTTTCCCGCATGAGGGAAGAATTTTATCATTGACCAGCTTACATTCATTGGTCCTTAATCAACTCCCAATCAACCATCATCCCTAAATGGTTCTTATATGCAAGCAGTATCTCCCCCACCACAGGTTAATTATGTGGCTACCTATTCCATGCCCACGTCTACTGATGATCTAGTAGGTGATGTAGTATGCCATGTACTCGGGGTATTGGAGACCGATTTTTCCATTGGGTGCCTGGGCATGTATTCCTTCCAGAGTGTTTTTCTCCCATCTAATGAGAACCTCTTGGAAGCCATGGCCTCTTTTTTCTTGTGATCAAGTCCTTGGAGAAGAGTTCCTTGTCTTGTGTCAAGCTCGTTAAAAATGAAACAAGGGCCATGAGTATAGTTCTTTTTCCATGTCAACCTCATTAAAAAATGAAATAGGTTCCTTTGAGGATAGTTCTTTTACTATGTCAACCTCGTTAAAAAATTAAATAGGTGTTATGAGTAGAGTTCCTTTACTCATTTCAAGCTCGTTAAAAAAATGAAACAAGGGGTCATGAGCAGAGTTCCTTTACTTGTGTCAAGCTTCTTTAAAAAAATGAAACAATGTGTCATGAGAATGGTTCTTTTCCTGTGTAAAGCTCATTAAAAAATGAAACAAATCCCTTCCAATTTGAGTCTTTAATTAGATCTCGTAAAATCCCAGTTGAGTCTTTTGCTTGATCTCATAAGTGAACCTTCATTCTATCCACTTGTTAGTAACCAGTAGTCTACCTAGGTGAATGAAATAAATCTTGAGGGGCATGTACCTCGAATTAATTCATTATGCTGGGAGCATGCAAATTTATCTCAAGCACAGTTTATCTTTTTATCAAGCTTGTGTAAAGATGAAACCAAATCCAAGAATAGTTTTTTTCCCATGTTTCAAGCTTGTGAAAAAATGAAACCATCTTCATGTATACTCAACCATAGTTTCCCATGTTTCAATATTATGTAAAAATGAAACTATTCCCATTTTACCTCTCGTGATTATTGTTTTTATCAGCCTATTTTTGTCAGATGACCCTTGGTTTTTCCTTTCCATCGTCACCATCTCTTTGGCCGATTATACGCTTTCACTTGGTTGTTTTACCCTTACCTGGGAAACATTTTCAATGAGTTATCTTACTAGCCAACCTCTTGACATTTATGTGTTTTGACCAATTCCATCATCACTGGAACCAGTTCTATCCTTTTATACCACTTGTTCCTCTGGGAGGAGTCATCTTTAAGCTCTTTTCTGACTCTTGAAAACTGAAAAGATCGTCGAGTACCTGCATTTTGAACTCGTTAAATTAAATGAAATGATGTTGTCTCAGTATACATTTACCCATTTTTCGGGATGGGATTGACTATTTACAAAAAAGGAACACCTTGGTCAACATGGTCAAGAGGTTCTCTCGAATCTTGTTTTCTACCTTTTTAGGTTCGAGAGACAAATTACAAAAAGGGACCTGATGGAGTTTTATTTTTCATCTCTTTTTCAAACTCTCTAAACATGAAAAAGATGCAAAGTTTTCTCTCCATCAAACTCGTAAAACTTAAAATGATGCAAGACTTGTCACCATGATGAGGCCGAGTTTCTCCTTCCTAGGACTTGTAAAACCTATTAGGATGGATTAATTCGAAGAATGAACTTATATGGAAAGCATATGTTATCCCCTTCAAGCTTGTGATTAAAAATAATTGGGGTGTTCACGAGAAATAGTGGGGAAAAGTGAAAGTGAAACATCTCTTGTATAGGAAACATGTTGCTCTTGAACATGACACTCATTTGTTTCTCGTGTCGATTTTGGGATATCCTCACTCAGACACTTGTCCTTCCAGGTTTGGATGATCCATTTTGCCTCTCATCTAACTATTCCACTTCGTCATCATGACCCTTGGTCCTATGTTGAGTCAAATGCAGCCACACTCTGGAGTCGTGTTGCTGATATGTTCAAGAGAAGTCCTATCTATAGTTTACTACCTATACATTGTCTCACCTTTTTCCACAGTCATGGATCATACTCGTTTATTCCACTTTAGATGGGTCATTTCCTATCGATTGTAGCTCATTAACGAGGAAGATGACTTATAAACTCCCTTTCAGTACCTTAGAGCTTACATGCCTTGAAAGTTCTTCGCATTTGATGATAAGTTTTCATCATTAGCCTTCAATTGGATGATTCCACAAGTGTTTGACTTCAACTTCATTTTCACATTCATGGATTGTATTGTCGTACTTTGAGATCCATTGTCATTATTGGTGGTTTTTCTCAGTGCCTCTTAACAGTTCACATCATTGACCAGTAATCAAGCGTTTTTCCAGCATGTTCGACTTCGACACATTCATTCGCATGTTATAATTCGTACTTTTATCAGGTTGGGATGGAGCACAAGACCCTGAGTTTTGTCTGATATAACTCAGGTTGCATGGAGTTATGTATTATTCATGATTGTATACATGTTTCCTCTATACAGATGGTTGTGACCATACTGTGGGACCTTGTATCTATGACGATGATGATGATCCTTCTATATTAGGTGGCTGTGTTTATATCATGGATCTTAGACATCCAGGTGATCCTTTTCATTCAGATGGTTGCACCCACACCGTGGATCTTTTCACATGGTCCTTTCTATATGGATGATTGCGTCCATACCATGGATTCATGTTTTGATATATATGACTTTGGTATCAGATATGTATATGCATATGCATCCTTGATTTGTCGGTCTCCTAACGGTGTTTGTTCTAGTCCTTGCACTAGCCTGTAAATCATCTCAGCAATCACTCCCTATTATGCCTCCATGCTTTAGGGGGCATCTATTACACAATATTTTTTCACACCTCATGCACTTTCCTGTGTCATACCCCGAAGTGCAAAAACCTTGAAAACTATGCACTGTACCCATCTTGATATGTAGTCCAAATCCTCCCTGAAGAAATAATGAAAAGTTTCCTTGAGACTTTCCTGAGAAAAATGAGCTCAAAACCCTAATTTTTGGGTCAGCGCGACTGTGAAACTACCCTCTCGTGTTGATGGAAGGTTGCACCATATGAGCCTCACGCGGCCAACATGGCTTTTTCCTGGATACTTGCACTGAACCCTAAAAGGCGAGTTTTCCCAAAGTGGAGGAGAAGCTTCACTATCTAGAGGCTTCCAAAATGACGAGCTGGATGATGTCTGTTGTGGATGTGGTTGAATTCTCCCAATACTACTCTTTGATATTATCCCTATGAGCTTCCTCCTTGAGATGAGGACCTTCCCCGATCTTTGGTGAGATCCTAACTCCCTCTCCCTACCTATAAATTCACCCCCCTCCATTCCCAAATGGTTGGTCTCTGATTATTTGCACCCTTATGCTGAGATAGTGCCTACATGCTATTCACATTGGCTTGGAGAAGGAGTTCTTAGAGAGCTTGAGCTTGGACTTGGACATTCACTCAAGGAGAGCTACTAACATCAAGGCCTAGGTTGTACGCTTCCTCTTTTGTTTATTAATATATACAACTATTGGTTCACTTTCCATAAATGCTTATGTCAATGCTTCATTTATCTTAATGCTCCTTGATCCGTTAAGTGGATTACATTTGATTATGCTTGTTGCATTTTTATGGTTTGTTGTGTATTTGGTCTCTTGTGCAGGTATTCAAATGTTATGAGCATCAAGGAATGAGCTTGAGGAGAAATTGATCAAGATATTCAACAAAGGAGTGCATTATATAATTAGAGTGAGGTAGGTCTCCTTCCTCTTCTCTTGTTTCAATTGTAATCTAGGAAAGTGTCTTGTAGATTGTTTCATTTTTTGCTAGACCCACTCATTGGGCTAGAGGGATCGTCCCTTTCCACAAAGAGAATTTGCCTACACAACACAACCCTTATTAAAAATCCATGTAAATATAAAATATAAAGCCATGATGATGGGACACATATTTCAATTTGAATGGTGGGGGAAACATCCTAGTGGGTGTTGATTCGGTTTATTATGGCTAAGGAAATAGGAAAAGGAAATGACTAAGGCTTTGGAAAGGAAAAATGGCAATTTTGGCACATTTATTTATGAAAATAATGGGAATTAGGAGAAAAGGAAGGTGAAAGGTTATAGGTTGCATGTGAGGAGTAAATTGAAGGAAAATAATGGAAAATGAAGAAAATAGAGGCCTCATTAATAAAAAGGCTTCAATGAGAACCACTTGGTGAGTTCAGTGTTGGAGCTCTCTTCTATTCTCTCTCTCTCTCATACTCTTGGAGACTTAGAGTTTTCTTGGAGCACTCTTGGAGGGTGTGGCATACTTGTATTTTTGGAGCAAAAAGGCAAAGGAAGAGCAGGAAAGTGCAAGAGGCATTGGGATCAGTGGCTAGAGTGGGATTTCCTTGCAGGTAGCGAGTTGCAAGTATGATTTATTCACTAGTTTTGGCATGCATGGCACATGCATGTGGTTTCTTGGTTATGATCTGCCATTGGCATGGGGGATTGCCTGTATTGACAGTTGATTTGCCTAGCGTTTCCATTTCCTGGATAGCCATGGAGATTGTGGGTGTATTTCCTTGTTGTGTTTTGGTTGGTTCTCATGTTTCCTTAGCTTGGGTTGAGTTATTAGTTCCTAGAGCCTTGGTTGGAAAAAAGCTCTAGAAGACTTGTAATTACTTGGATTGAGTTATTAATCCCGTAGCCTTGGTTTGACAAACACTCTGGAAGCCTTGTAACAAATTGGGTTGAGTTACTAGTCCCGTAGCCTTGGTTGGACAAACGCTCTAGATTTCTTGTTGGGTTGAGTTACTAGTCCTAGAGCCTTGGTTAGACAAACGCTTTGGAGCCCGACAACAGTTGTGGGTTGAGTTACTAGTCCTTGAGCCTTGGTGGAAAAATTCTCTGGAGCCCAACAGTAGTCGTGGGTTGAGTTACTAGTCCTAGGAGTTGGGTTGGAACAAACACTATTGATCCCTAGAACGTTGGGATAGAGACCGATCAGATGATGGTTTTGGTGATGTCCAACCGTGAGTTGGAATCATTGTTTGATGGATTAAGGTGGATGGCCTATGGAAGCCCTAGATGGTTTTTAATTGATGTGTTCTATGAGATCACACATTCATGCTTGGAATATGGCATGGGGGTGAATGACTAAAGAGAGATTTGGCTTAGTCATTCTACGGTTAGGTGGAATGTGAAAGTCCCATCCTGGGTTTGGTTTTTACTTCATCAATAAGAGGTTATTTCTCCTTGTATCCTTATGAGTATTACGATGGATTCTATGTGGTGTATATGGTTTTGTTTTCATTGATATTTTGTCCCTTAGTAATATGCTAGTTTATGTATACGTTTTATGAAAATAGCTATGTATGGCTCTCAACATGTTTTTACCTATAAATGAATGAAAAATGTATCTATGACCTAATGGATGGAATGGAAGTTAAATTAACAAGGAAACAATGCTTCATGGCGAGTCGCGGATAAGTATGAGACCCATATGCTCAAGTCTATTATTTACACCTATAGGTTGCATATTTACTAAGTATTTGACAAAATGTCTGTTATGGCTAATAGGGGCCCAGTCAAGGTCTTGAACAAGTATTTTCTCTAGTACTGTCATTTCCATGTTATTTTACTGATTTGAAGAGATGTTTCAATTCTGGGCAGTGATTGTTGTGAAGATAAACCCTAAGTGTATAAATCATTATTCATTTAGCATGATGTTCCTTGATCTGTCATGTAGAATATGTAGAATGAATTATACTATGAATGCTCTTATGGAAGGTAAACACGATGTGTATTTATTAATATAAATAAGGGAAGCATACAACCATAGGTGCCTTAATGCTGGAGACCTCATTTGTGATGGATTTCCAAGTCCAAGCCAAGACCACTCAAGCACTCCTCCTTAATTAGATGGGCAACATTTAGGCATAGTTTTAGCATAGGAATGCAAACAAGAAATGCCCAACCATTTGGGGATAGAAGGAACTTGATTTATAGGAAGGGAGAGGGAGTTAGTGATCCAAAAGAGAGGGAGGAAGGTCTACATATCAAGGGGGAGATCCATAAAGGTAGGATCAAGGACTCAAAATGGGAGAACTCAACCATATCTTCATTCGACAACATCCAACTTGATGTTCTCGAAGATTCTAGAAAGAGAAGCTTCTCCTCCACTTTAGGAAAGACTACTAGTTCAATGCGGGTTTTCCTATCAAAATTCACGTTGGAATCGCTAGGGTTTCAGGGAAATTTCTCCAGAATTTTCTCAGGGCAAATATTATTCTCTTCTTCAGGGAGGTTTTTGTATGTGTTTCATGTGAGTACACTGACAACTTTCGTCATTTGACACTTCAGGATATAGGACGGGAAGTGTGACAAAATATTGTGTAACAGTGACCTGGGCTCTAGGCCTGAAAAATTGGCTCAAATGTCAGAGTCGTTGGCATAGTATTGACAAATTGGGTCTCTAGTCACTGGCAGACAATCTCGTGAGAGTGACCATAGGATTACAGACACGTGTATGCCTTGTAATGGGAGAGAATTTGGGTTTAATTCATATAAATTCTAGGTTAACTTGGGGGTGGGGCACCTGGAGTGGTGGATTAGCTCTTGGGGGTCATGAAGCACTTGAGGGAGGTTTGTGTCTTGTGTTTCCTTCAATTCCATTTCCTTAAGGTTACCTAGGAGGTTGAATCATATCATAGTAGCCTCTCGTAGCATGTTTACCTAGCTGGTCGGTTGCTTGGGTAGATGTGGCAGGAGGGTGTTACAGAGTGGTACTAGAGCATGGTTCCACTCTCCTTGGGTTGTGTGTTGATAATGCTTTCATGGTGATTGCATATATGTTCCTTATGCATGTAGTCCATGTGATTGTTGCATTTGCATGGTGTTGATCATGGTTGTAGTGATGTCGCCATGTGAAGGTTGAAGGTGTTGTCATGGAGTATGTCTTCATGTGTGTTTGGTTGATTATGCAGTGTTAGGCACGTCAGTGTTCACATGTTATCAAATGCACGTAAGGTGGTTGTTGTTGTCATGCATGAGATCATGGTTTGTGTAGTTGATATGGTCATGCATTGATGATTGGACTCTAGCTAGAATTTTGTGTATATGGTTTTTCACTCATGTGATATATGTTTTTATGTAGTTGTTATGCATGTATAGTCTTAGTTATAGTTATGCATGAATAGTAGGTCAAAAATTTCTTGTCAAGTCATTGTATGCAAATTTAGGTCATCATGGTGCTATTGGTTGTTATGATGCTAATGTCTTGACTGAGATAGAACAGGAGATGCAAATCATTAAAGTGAAGTTGCAGCATTGGACCTCGAGGCAAGAGAGGATCGTCATACAAGTATTGTATGTTTGGCATGCAAGTATGTAAGTAAAGGATTGTCATATGCATTAGGTTTAGGTACATGTTTTTGATGTTATGGTTACATACATGATAGATGATTAGTATGGTCACATGCACATGTGTCATGAATGATAGTAACCTATGGTTGTATGCATTGCTACTTTTGTTTTATGTTAGATAACTTGATGATCATGTTATATGTTTCTGATGAGTATGCTAAATGTTAACTTGTTGTTGTTATATGATAGTTAGCTTGATGATTAGGTCATATGTTGTTGATGAGCATGTTATATGTTAACTGATTTGTAACACCCTCCTCCCACATCTACCCAAGCAACCGGCCAGCCGGGGTAAACATGCGACGAGAGGCCACTATGATAAGATTCAACCTCCTTGGTGAATTTAAGGAAATGGAATCTACAAAACATCACAAACATTCATCCAAGATCATACACATAACCTTCAGAATATGAGTCAGCCACTCAGACTTCCTGTTCTTGGGTCCTACATATTTTTTAGAGACTTAAGAGCAGGGTAATGCTCCCTAGACACTACCTAGGCGAGTTAGTTTCAGGACTAACTCTCCCTAGACACTGCCTAGGTGCTTTATAACGCTTCTCAGACACTACCCAAGTGAGTTAGTCTCAGCACTAATGCTAGCATTCCTGGATTTGAGCCACTTTGTTCGGCCCAAAGCCCGAGACACTGCCCATAATGGAATGATCATTTAGAATTGGTAAGGATACAAGGTAAAAAGGATACAAAAGCAATAGTATGAACAAAATCATAACCAGACCCCTACTAGCCATGACAAGAATTTCGTCAAACATATCATTAACATGTAACCTACAGGTGTAAACAACAGAATTAAGTGTAGGGATCTAATACTTATCTGAGAATATGTATGAACCATTGTTTCCTCATGTCTTTTGCCGCCTTATCACTTGTTGGGTCATAAATACAATAGCCATTCAAACACAAGTAAAAACATGCTGAGAGCCAAACATAGTTGCTACCATAAAATGTACATATAACCGACATAATAGGAACATAAATACAATGGACATATCAGCCAATCAAGGGAATGAATTTCTCATTAATAAATGCAATGAACCAACTAGTGATGGGACTACTATGTTCCACCTGACCATAGATTGGTTGCGCCAAGTTTCTCTTCAGCCAATCACCCCTGTGTCATATTCCAAGCATGAATGTGGGACTCATAGAACACATCAAAAACATCGATCAATGTGGATGCCACCGGAGTTCTTCGTCTACACTGTGAGGAATTTGAGTGCCTCCTAATCTCACAGGCTTTATCGTGCATCCGCAGTCTAATCCATGGATCACTAGGCCCTATAATCAGACATACTCTCCAGGACTCACCATGCATTCCATCCTAGAATCACTAGGCCCAACGGAGAGAAAATCCACCTCTTGGCTTTACTGTATATCCCGCCATTCCGACAAGGATTCCTAGGCCCACCGAGGCACACAATTTAGCTTTACCACAACCCACAGTCCGGTTCAGGGGTTAGTAGGCCAATGGCTTCGTGCATCCTCATTCTGGCCCAGGGACCACTACCACCATGTGTTTTTCAATTCGGAGATCCACCCCACTCAGCTTCGAATCCAATTCGGTCATCCCCCACAAAATGCGTGAGAGAACCCATCTCATCAAAGATATCAGGAAATGGAAAGGCTAGGCCGAAAACACTGTCACACCTAGAAAAACCCATGCCATGGTAGAAAAGAAACACATGCAATCCCATGCATGCCAAATATAGCAAGGAAAATACACATGCAAGTTTATACCTACAATGAAGCCTATTGTAGCTGCTTGATCCTAGCTTTCCCTGCTTGATCTTTGCTTCCTCTTTCCTTCTTTACCTTTCTTGCTCCAATGCCAAAGTGATCCATTAAATCTCTAAGTGTCCAAGTGTATGAGAGAGAGAGAGAGAGAATAATGGGAGAGATCCAAAGCTAAACTGACCAAGCCTTGCCCACTAATCCTCATAAGACTTTTTATTAATGAGGCCTCTATTTTCTTCATTTTCCATTATTTTCCTTAAATTTCCTCCTCACATGCAACATGTGACCTTTCACCTTCCTTTTCTCCTAATTTCCATTATTTCCGTAAATAAATGTGCCAAAATACCTTTTTTCCATCTTTAATACCTTAGCCATTGCCTTTTCCAATTTCCTTATCCATAAACAACCAAATGAACACACACTAGGATGTTCTGCCCACCATCCAGCTTGGAATACATGTCCCATCATCCATGGTATTTATATATATTTTACATGGAATTTTCACCAGGGTTGTTACATTATTGTTGTTATATGCTAGTTAACTTGACAATTAGGGTTATAACATTAATATCTTGATATTATATGTATCATGCTAAATTGGATTGGACTATGTAGATGGTTATGGTTACGATATTCAGGTATGAGCCAACATATTTTTGATGACTTTCCACATGTGGTTGTTATGCATGAATGATAAATTATTATGAGTTTATGTTGTGAAAATGTCAGTTATTTAGTGTTATGGATATCGTGAACTTATTTATGCTTGAGTTGATGTGTTATAAAGTTATATCTTGCTAACTAGACTGATTGTGTAGACAAGATAGCCTCCCCTGAGGTACACTAAGGTATGAGTCTACTTATGTAGTATACTTGGTGCTTCATTCTTGATTATGTCATCTATTTGATGCCAAGTGTTTTGTGTCTATCATGTCATCTAGTTGATTTACTTAACATGGTATGTTTGCAAGTTCGTTGAATGTTTGATGAGTTGCATAATACGAGCATGTGTTCCAATGATCTTGTTTTGAGATGATTTTACTAACACATATGTGTTGAGATAGTTGATATGTACTTGAATGCAATTGAAAGTTGTAGCATTATTTCTAATGATTATGAGTTGACTATGGGTTATGACATGATTGTTTGTAAAAGTTGATTTCAAATTGATAGATATGATTGTATTGATACTTGGAACATGTGGTTGACATGTGTGAGTAGTTGCAGGGAACATGCTTGGTATTAGTGTGACAAGGTAATAGTTGACGTTTTTATATAACTAACAGTTGGTGATGTGGCAATACATAGTAAGCCTCGCTTGCAACATGGTAAAAAAGGTAAAAGAAAGGAATTGGACAAGGACTCCTTTTGTTATGTTTGGAAACCCCAATTCCATACGAATGAGTACCTTGCATATAGGAAGTCTTCTTAACCTTGATTTTGTCTGACATTATGTGGATACATGCTATGGTCATGAACATGTACTTGACATGTGTATTAGTCAGTCTCTAGTTACAAGTGGATTCGTCAAGGGAATTGGAGTCCATTAAGAGATGGCGTGGATGTGTTTTGTTGCAAGAAAAGTGCTCGGCACAACAAGGTAAGGTAACTGGTGTATTGTTATATTTATTTATGCACTGACAATTATGTGTTTATGGCAGTATGATGCAGGAGATTGCATGGCAAAGAGACTGCCATGAAATCTTAAAGAATGCTCATGATGAGATTTCCTTAGAAGCACTAGGAACCATGGGGATTGAGTCATGGTCTCTATTGTTAGTCTTGATCTTTTGGTCTTTTGTTATTTGCTTGCACTTGATTTGCAGTTTTGTTACATCTAGTGCATGATCTTACCATTTTGTTTGTGGAGTCATATTGTTTTGATTTTCATGGTTTTCTTATTTTTTGCATTTTTTCTTGTTTTTTATGTTTTGAGTGTCTTGGGAATTGGTTGAGAAGGAGGAAAGTTAATGCATCTCTGGGAGAGTTGTGTGGTACTCAACAAGTAATGTAAGACATAGATGAAGCTCGGTACATGAGTAAGCCTAGTGGAGGGTAAGACTATGATAATCAGTTGGACTGGTTGGGTCCATTGCAGTAAATGGATGGTGGAAGTACAGTCATGAGAAAGGTAACCAAAAAAGGTAAATTAAATGGATTTGAGATGTAACATGTCTTGACTAAGTTGGAAACAATGGTTCTCAATGTTGTGCATGAATAAAGGAAGTTTTCTTAACCTTGACCTTGATATCTAGTATTTATGTTGTGATCATGATTGCTTTATGCTAATGATTATATACATATATGTATGTATGTGCATTGTTATTTAATAGGGTCATCATGGATCATGATTGTTTTATGCTAATGTTTATGCATATGTATGTATGTGTCTATGTATCTATGTCACTATCTAACAAATTCATCAAGAATCATTCTTGTGGAGGAATGATTGCTTATGCAGGAAAATGACATGAAGAGGCTCCTGGTCTTACGAGGAATAAATTGGGAAGAGTACTCAAGACAAATATATGAGGTCAGTATCGTGTGGATATGAATTGTTATTGTATGCTTAATTATGCCTATGTTTATGTTATGACAAGTAACATTGAGGGATGCATCAACGAAATGAAAGCGGTGTTGTCTATGGCATGCTATGACAAGCATGGATAAGACGCTAGAAGCAAGGTTGCTTGGTAGGGGTAGTGTGGTTTCAGATGTGTGGATTAGTGTTGTGCACATGTAATACATGTTGTACATGTTGCATCTGTGATGATTGTGTGCATGCATTATTGTGCATATGTAGTGTGTGTACATGTTGTTTATGCAATATTATGTATAGGGTGTTAGTATAGATAGTGTTGTATGAATATTGCATATTCAGTGTTGGGTATAGATGGTTCTATATACATGTTGGATATACGGTGTTGTGTACATATTGTACACTGTGCATGATGGATATGCGGTGTTGTATGCATATGGTGCTTTGTGCGTGTTGGATATGAGATGTTGGGTACATATGATGTTATGTACATGTTTATATGCAGTGCTATGTACATGTGGTGTTGCGTGCCTATTGTACATGTGGTGCTATGTACATATAGTGTTGTGTGCATGATTGTACATGTGGTGCTATGTGCATGTGGTGATGTGTATATGTTGTAGAAGTGGCATTGTGTGTAGGTGGTGAGCGTACATGTCGTGCATGTGGTGCTGTGTACATGTGGTGTCGCGTACATGTCGTGCAGGTGGTACTATGTATATGTGGTATTGTGTGTACGTTGTACAAGTGGTGTAGTGTACATGTGGCGTTGTGTACATGTTGTGCAGGTGGTGCTCTGTACATGTGATGTTGTGCACATATTGTGAAAGTGGTGCGATGTATAAGTGTTACTATGTACATGTCGTACATATGGTACTGGTGCACATGTGATATTGTGTGCATTTCATACATGTTGTGTTGAGGGCATGTGGTAATAGGTATGTGCATTATTTAGGTGCATGTATTATGTGGTTTTGTACATCGGGTATAGATGTATTGTGTTTTTTTGTATGCTAGGTGTAGGTGTATGTATTATGTTATGCACTGGTGTAGGTGTATGTGTTGCATGTTAGGTGTAGATGCATGTATTGCATGGAGTTGTATGTCGTGTGTGGTCGTATGTGTGTGATGCACACTATGTATATGTTCACCTGGTTGAGAAGAAGGAACAGGGTGTTTGACGGATGTGGCAATTGATCCAGTCTGCATACGAAATAAGAACAAAGGTAGAAGTATGGATCGATAAATAATAAGTATCCGTATATTATTTCAATATGCATGTGATTTATGATTCTGGTATATGATGATTACACGTGAATTATGATTATGGTTTGCGATGGTTACATGTGATTTATGATTTTGATCTATGATGGTTATGTTTTGAGCTAACCTAATGAGATATTTTTATACATGTTGATTTGGTCAAATATGTTAGTTTGACTTGTTGTGACAAGAAGCGAATAGAATTGCAAATGTACCTTATTGACGAGATACCAAAGAGGTATGATGTGAATTTATTTCAATTTATTTTAAATTTAATGAAATTTATGTGCTTGCTACAATAATGCATGAAATTCATTTTTGGGTGATTGAAATCGACTAAATGAATTGGCAACAACAAAAGGAATTGGAAAATGCAGCAGTATGCTAGTAAAGCATTCAAGAACAAGGCCATTGTGGGACACTGGTACCCAATAGTTTCCATTGATTTCCATGAGCATGCTATGACCGATATGATGGTTTTGAGGCAGGGATATGCCTTGGTTTTTGTATCTTCCTTTTTTAGGAAGCCTTGCCAAGGATGGACTGGCTGAGATGGGGGTGCCAACTAAACTTCGAAGGTGAGTAATTGCACAGAAGGGATGACTGGATTACCCAATGGAATGTGTAGCAGAGAAGGGAAGGTCGGGGATATATTTATTTTGGTCATTAACATTTCCAAATGGAATCAGATGCACATTGGGAGTGCGCCTTGGGATAATGAGCCGGTAACTATTCACTGAGAGGACAAGTGGTGTAGAATCGTAGCGCTGGACATTGGATGCAAATTTGACTTTGCAGTGGATTCTGGACTTCCTCGGAAGGAGGTGAATCCTGGTATTACTTTTAGGGTGGAGGTGTGAGCCTCTGGATTCCCTTGTTGTGGATGTAGGCATCGTATCATTTTATTTGTTGGTTGAGAAAATGTGCATATGTGTATATCATTGTAAATAATGTATCGAGTTGGTTTATAAAGCTCCATAGATGGTATGGTTATTTTTTGGTCGAAGCAAATGTGTATGTGTATATGTGGTTATTATTGTAAATATCATAATGAGTTCTGTTATAAAGCTCGAGTAAATGGTATGTTTGTCATGTTTTAGCAGATGGGCATTGTAAATACTGCAACAACCTGTGTTATAAAGCTCCATGGGCAATATGATTTTCTTTCAGCGGTCTTATTGGTTATCGATGTCATTGAACACCGAAGCCGATGTTCTCCCAAGGGGGAGGGTTTTGTAACAACCCTGGTTAAAAATCCATGTAAATATCAAATATAAGGTCACGGTGATGGGACACGTATTTCAAGGTGAATAGTGGGGGAAACATCCTAGTGGACATTGATTCAGTTTATTATGGCTAAGTAAATTGGCAAAGGCAATGACTAAATCTTTGGACAGGAAAAATGGAAATTTTGGCACATTTATTTATGAAAATAATGGAAACTAGGAGAAAAGGAAGGTGAAAGGTCACATGTTGCATGTGAGGAGGAAATTGAAGGAAAATAATGGAAAATGAAGAAAATAGAGGCCTCATTAATAAAAAGGATTCTGAGGATAAGTGGGCAGGACTTGGTCAATTCAATGTTGGAGCTCTCTTCTATTCTCCCTCTCTCATACATTTGGAGACTTAGAGTTTTCTTGGAGCATGTGGCATACTTGGATTTTTGGAGCAAGAAGGCAAAGGAAGAGTAGTAAAGTGCAAGCGACATCGGGATCAGTGACTACAATGGGATTTTCTTATAGGTACTCAGTTGCATGTATGATTTCTTCACTAGTTTTGGCATGCATGTGGTTTCTTGGTTGTGATCTGTCATTGGCATGGAGGATCGCCTAAATTGATAGTGGATTTGCCTAGCCTTGCCATATCTTGGATAGCCATGGATATTGTGGGTTTATTTCGTAGTTTGTTTTTGGTTGGTTCTCATGTTTCCTTAGCTTGGGTTGAGTTATTAGTTCTTGGAGCCTTGTTTGGAAAAATGCTCTAGAAACCCTATAATGGCTTGGGTTGAGTTATTAGTCTCGTAGCCTTAGTTGGACAAACGCTCTAGAAGCCCTGTAACAACTTGGGTTGAGTTACTAGTCCCATAGCCTTGGTTGGAAAAATGATTTGGAGCCCTTGGTGAGTTGAGCTACTAGTCATGGATCCTTGGTTGGACAAATGCTCTAAAGCCTGGCAACAGTTATGGGTTGAGTTACTAGTCCTAGAGCCTTGGTTGGACAAATGAACTAGAGCCTAACAGCAAGATGTGGGTTGAGTTACTAGTCTTGGAAGTTGGGTTTGAACAAATGCTCTAGAGCCTTGGAAGGTTGGAATAGAGATCAATCAGATGATGGTTTTGGTGATGTCTGGCCATGAGGTGGAATCATTGTTTGATGGGTTGAGGTTGATGGCCTTTGGAATCCCTTGATGGTTTTTGATTGATGTGTTCTATGAGATCCCACCTTCATGCTTGGAATATGGCACGGGGGGAATGGCTAAATAGAGATTTGGCTCAGTCATTCTATGGTCGGGTGGAATGTGGAAGTCCCATCCCAAGTTTGGTTTTTACATCATAATAATAGGTTATTTATCCTTGTATCCTTATGAGTATTATGATGGATTATATGTGGTGTATACAGTTGTGATTTCATTGATATTTATGTCCCTATTATGCTAGTTATGTATATGTTTTATGACAACATCTATGTATGGCTCTCATCATGTTTTTACATGTAAATGAATGAACAATGTATCTATGACCTAATGGATGGAATGGAAATTAAAGTGATAAGGAAACAATGCTTCATGGTGAATCTCAGACAAGTATGAGACCCCTATGCTCAGATTTGTTATTTACACCTGTAGGTTGCATATTTACTAAGTGTTTGACAAAATGTTCATTATGGCTAGTAGGGGTCCATTCAAGGTCTTGAACAAGTATTTGGTCTGGTACTATCATTTCCATGTTATTTTACTGATTTGTAAAGATGGTTCAATTATGGATTGTGACCTAGGCTTTGGGCCTGAAAAAGTGGCTCAAATCCTGAAATTGATGGCATAGCACTGACAAATTAGGTCTCTGGTCACTAGAAAGCAATCCTATGAGAGCGACTATAGGGTTACAATTACATGCATGTTTTTTCATGGGAGAGACTTTGGGTTTAATTCATCTAAATTCTTGGTTAACTCCAAAGTTTGGCACCTGGAGTGGTGGATTAGCTCTTGGGGGTCCCGAAGCACCTGAGGGAGATTTGTGTGTTTTGTTTCTGGCGATTCTATTTCCTTAAGCTTACCTAGGAAGTTGAATCATAACATAGTAGCCTCTCGTCACATGTTTACCCCGACTAGCTAGTTGCTTGGGTAGATGTGGGAGGAGGGTGTTACATCCATGGTCAACGTCGTTAAACCATGTTCATCATGTCCCACCATATTATGGTCAACCATTGCCAAATATGTCAAACCATGTTCATCCATGGTCAACATGGTTAAACCATGTTCATCATGTCCAACCATAGTTAGGTATGGTCAACCATCATCAACCATGATCAAACATGGACAACCATGGTCAACCATTGGTAATCATAATCTATCATAATAAATGGTCAACTATGGTCAAAATTTTCAAACCATGTTACCATGGTCAGCTAAAGTCAACCATGGTAAACAATCGTCAACCATGGTAAACTAACGTCAACCATTCCAAGTAGAATCAACTAGGGTCAACTATAATCCTTCCTCTTTATCCTTCATTAACCCTAAAAATCATAACCAACCATAATTAACCAAGGTCAACCTCGATCAACCACAAGTTAATGAGGTTAACCATTGTACCTCCATCAACCATGGGCTACCTTAATCAAATGATGGCCAACCCTCTTCAATCATGGTCAAATTCGTCAACCCTCTTCAATTGGTAATGAAACCATTTTTGTAACATTAATGTAACATCAACAATGGTCAACATTAATGTAATAATATTACTATTGATAACATTAATGCTACATTATTAAATTAATGTAAAATAACATACATTTTTACATTTATGACTAACCATGGTCAAACTCAGTCAACCATGTTAATCCATAGCCAATGCTCTTCATCATCGATGAACCTTGTCAACCATATTCAACCATGGTAATCAAGGTCAATCCTAATCTTCCCCCTGATACATGGTCAACCATGATAATACTTATTGATCATGGTCAACTGAGGTCAAGCATGGTAATCATTATCAATCATGGTCAACTAAGGTCAATCATGGCAATCATTGTCAACCATGCTCAAATAAGGTCAATCATTATAATCAACCTCAATCATGTTCAATTAAGATCAACCGTGGTCTAGCTTGACCAATAGTGGTCAACCCTCTCCAATCATGTCAACTAACTTCAACCATTTTGTAAAATTAATGTAATGTTAGCATTAACATTAATGCCATATCAATAATGTAATGTTAACATTATGTTAAAATGTTAAACAATGTAACAATGATCGATATGAATATAACATCAACTCTTAGTGAGCCTCAGTCAACCCTCTTCATCCATAACGATTAATAAATCCACCCTACACATGTGGTTGCCAACTATCATAACCAGTAAATATAGTTGATATATGCAAGTTGATAGCATTTTCTACCATTTATATGTCAATCAACATATAAAATAACGTCAATTAATATATATCAACCATATAGATAAATATATATAATATAATATTAGTATTGTTTATATCTTAATATCTTACCTACGGATTATATTTATTTCTAATTTCCATTAGTATATAAATTCAATACCTTAACTTTGTATAATTTAAGTTTTAATTATTATATTCTTCTTTATGTTATTAATAATAAATATTTACCATTCTTTCATGTAACAACATTTTCCTATCTAAAATAACTTTAAATCCAGCCATACACACCCTGACATTTTAATGACATACTTAATAGTGCCCTATCACATAAGGCTCGACTTATGTCACTTGAGTGGCTTTGATTAGCATTCATTCATTAATAACATACTCATGGCAATAATAATACCTACAGCAAGATAATTGATCATTTACTTTAGCTTGTATGTATGAATGAGTAGAGCCATCTCATTATTCTATTCATAGGTTTGAGCTGAGTATTTGGAGATAATAGCATCATGGCATGTGGAATGGGGAAGATGGTGAAGCCGGGTAGCGATGGAATTTGACGGGAATTTTGTCCGTCATAAGGCTTTTTGCACGTATTTGATGGCTGGAATTTGTCATTCCCTGTTTTGAGTGACGTGCCTGGAAGAGTAAAAGAGGGATTTTTGACGTTTGGAACTTTTTCCAAAACGTTTTTACGCACCAAACGTTCTTACGCGGCAAGTTTTTTCATATAACAGGGTATTTTTTGGGCAAGTTTTTTTAATTGAAAATATGCTA
>APFE030427485.1:5023-61237 GCA_000404065.3 Pinus taeda
AAGAACGACTGGTCGAGTTTCATAAAAGAATAAAGGCTGAAGCACAATAGTGCAAACTTCAGCCTGTTAAGTCTATTACAAAATTTTACGACCCTTTCTAAAAACATGAAAGGGTCTATGAATACTATACTAATCTAAATATCTATAAAACAGAAATGCTAATTAAGCTGATATCAATAACTTTTATTGCTATTTCGGCTGGCGATCTAGGGAGCTGGAGGATGATTCATTCGGTCGGCTGCTTTCCTTTGAATCTGAGCTAATTAATGGCAAGCATTGGCTCAATTTCAGGAGGTTTGTTGAGCCGTGAACTGAGCTGGGCAGCGTAGGTGGCGTCTTAGATGTCGGGAATCATACACTGAATGGCATCTGTTAAGCATTTGAGGGCGGCTCTTTGTTCATGAGGCTTGACTAGGAAGTGCCAATATGTTTCCATGTTTAAACTATTAACTCCGGCGATTAATCTTCCTCTGCCTTCTAACTCTAGATAACACGTTTGCTCCAATGCATTTGCTGTAGTAACCTTTCCAGGTGTACACTGGGAAATCATGTTTGCTATGTAGAGAGTATTGTTAACTAGATCAACTAAATTGTTAGAAGTCAATCTTTACCTTGAAGCTGCTCTCTCTGCCTTTAAAACCTGTGTGTGCCATTCCGTGAACAGTATATCTTTATGAACCTCGAGTATCCTTGGCAAATTGGAGGCTTTTCCCGACTTCGAATCTTGCCATTCAAGATATGCGGTAATAGCTTCATCGGCTTGATTCAAGTCATCCCTTGCTTTCTCTACCTGCTCATTTATGGATGTAGTTAATTCGCAGAGTGGCTCCGCTTGAGAGAGTTGTTGGGAAAAGAGTTTAATTTGCGATATCAGCGCATTGTTTATCAACATCGCCTCTTTTCTGAATTCTGTTATCTGCGAATCTCCTTTGATGTTTTCTAGCTGTGCTGTTATTTGAGCAATATGCTCATCCTTGGTTTTCATCAATTGCTCGTTCGCTGCTTTCAATTGTTCCAAAGCCTCTGTTAATTCGTTTTGTTTCTGGATCACTGCCTAATCAATCCTCTTCTTTTCTTCTTCAAATTGCTGAGCCAATTGGTTATTTATTTCCTGCTACTCCACTAACTGTTCGTCTGCATGCGCTGTCCTCTGTTGTTGTGCTGCTAACTGCTCCTTGGCTTGTATTACCCTCTGTTTTATCTCAGCTAATTCTGTTTGTAACGTGGAGATTTCCTGGTCTTTAGTCTTTAATAAAAGACTTACCTCCGATGCTTTATCGATGGTTGCAGCTGAATAAGCTCCAGCTTATTGTGACAATTTAGTCAAATCATCGGAGGGATCCAGTTTCTCCTTCGACACTACATTGCCCGTGATCGTTTGTTCTGGAAAGATAGAAGGTTAATCAAGCCTTCGTCTCTTCCTCGATCGTTTCACCACTGCTTTGTGCCTTGGGCTGTAGAAGACATCCAATGGAGGAATATCTTCTACTTGTAGAGTGATTTGGTCGCTGGGACCTTTCAGAATTACTTCAATATCCTTAGTTTTAGGTGGGCCGCTGGTTCCACTCAGAACCTGAGATGAGGTATCATCCTGCACATTGCTGGTTTTAGGAGTATTGGTACTTTGTGAGTCTTTTCCTCCACTGATAATGGTGCTAAACTGCTGCCATTCCTTTTGCAATTCAGGGTCTATGATAGCACCCATTTTAGTATCGGTGGTGGTCTGTTTAGACTGAGACTCCTTCAGCAATTGTTCTTGTTTTTCCTTTTCTTGCTGCTCCTGTTCCTTTTGCCGCATCTCCGCCTGCTCTCTTTGCTGGTTATCCTCCTGCTCTTTGCGTTGTCTATCTTCCTGTTCTTTCCTCAGTTTCTCCTCTTGGTCTTTCCTTTGTTGTTCCTCCTGCTCGTTATTATTTGCTTTCGTTGTAGCAGGAGGTTTCTTTGTCTGTTGCTGGCTAGGTTCGCTTGATGATGCTACTTGGGTTGAAGTTAATAAATCTAGAGGCAGAGTTTGCAACCTCTGCTCCCTAAGTTTATTAAACTCAGTTAACCCTTCATCGTTGTATCGCATCTTGGCGAGTTCTTTGGCTTGACCTATCGATTCAGCTGAGGAGAAAACATCATCGAACATATCTTCTTTATGATCAAATGTTGCTAATTTGGCATGCTCCAAAGCAGCATATGCAGTTCGCTTTGGGTCGAATGATCTATTCGGGATTGTAGCCAGATTTAGAGCTTGAATCTTTGTGGCCTCTTTTTCAGCATGTTTAAGATCATGTAGGGTGAAGACACCACATCTGAAAGGAAAAGTAGGCCAGCCCCTTTTCTTCTCCTTTTTGAGAGTCTGCGTAGTACTCTCAGCTGTAACTGGTATGGGCCAAATTTCCCTTCTAGCAATTTATCAGGAACCAAAATAATTAAGGGAGGAACATGAGGATTGCTTGGCTGCCAAAGACTCGTAATATAGTAAAATTCTTCTTCACCAAAACCAATTAGCGCACTACTGCAAGTCAAAGAGGCTAGGTAGGAGAAATCCTTGAAAGGGTTATCAAAATTGAGTAATAAAACGGGAACCATGAAACCATTACAAATCTGATCAAGTGGTTTTTATAGGATGACTGTCCACATCTTGCGATGATAAATATGAATGGGTGAGGGTCCTGTACAGTCCACTCCACCAAGAATAGGGAATCAGATTGAAAACACCAAGGTATCTAGGATATATGCGCTATAGTAGAATGGGGGAATTTTCCTTCAGTGACTCTAGTTTTATTCCTAAAGTCACTAACAGCTACTGCTAGCTTATCCGAAAGGATAGTATCCCAATCCATAATCGTGCTGTTCACTGCCGCCTCCATAAGAGGAACCATCTCAATGGTAAAAATGGCAGATTCATGTAAGCCCCACAATCTACACATCATTATACCGGCATAGCAATAAGGAGAAGCCAAAGAGTCGACTGAGTACTTACCGGAGGATTCGTGCTTGTGTTTATTGGAATTTTGCCTCCAGTCCTTGATAGGTTCGGACTCAATCTCGTTCTCACTTGCAAACTTCTCCAAAAAGGCGCCATTGTATATCTTCTCTGGCTTAGGCAAATGATACATTTTCCTCAGATCTTCTAGCTTAAATGACCCAAAAATCCTTCCATCCCTTGTGCTGAAAGTTCTGTCTGTGATGGGGATTTCTTCAATTGCCCATCGCACGACATCTGTATATGGGAGAATTTGATCCCTTGCTGCTATCCTATGGAGGAAAGAATCGGCCAAATCTTTGAGAGTACAGTCCGACTTCTTCAATGAATCCGTGGTAGCTTCTTCTACCGTCTACGTTGGTTTCTCGGCCTCTATTAAGTCATAAGTTCCTTGCCAAGTGACTCTGGCGAGGCCTGCACATGTTGTGTTGGATATTAGGCCCTTTTTGCTGTTTGCTGCGGCTTGTCCGGCAGCTGGTGGATTGGAAGCTCCTGCAACTTTCTTTGACTTCTTTCCCATCATGCCCGAACTCCTGTCCGAGACTGAATTCTGCACAGAGAGGCAATTTGGCGTAACACAGAGAGATAGCGATAAAAATCACAATTGATAGCAAATGAATAGATGAGCACTGATATATTTTTCTTTTGTAAAACCGGCGCGGAGACAATCTATAGGCAGATCTTAGGACATGAATCCATTAAATGGCCGTATAGAGCCTGCCACCTTATAAATGCCCGTTATATCCATATTTGGTCGAAAGATCTCTTTAAGCATGCGATGGATGTATTGGCGGCCGAGCGGGAGTGATTATGCCTTAAATAACAGTAAATTGGGCTTTCCAATCACTTTAACGGCTTTCTATTGAAAACTGTGCCTTATCGCATCGCATCGGGGGGTATAACAAGACTGGCTTAACAATGCCTTGAGTATCGCCGATCGCCGATTGAGATTTCGCATCGGCGAAAGGCATATGTGCGCTCAGTTTCAAACAAGGGGACCAGCCGATCGCCGATTGCGATATCGCATCGGCGAAAGGCATATGTGCAATGATATTAATAAAGGGGATGTGCCGATTTCCGATCGCCGATAGCTTATCGCATCGGGGCTTTGATATGGGGTGCTTTGGTGGTGCATTTGGGTATCGCCGATCGCCGAACACTATATCGCATCGGCGGAAAGCCTTTAAGCCACTTGTTGCATCCCTCATGTCATTGCGATATGCGATCTAGCGATCGCTTTATCGCAATGACCGAATATTTTCTTTATTTCCTTTTTAAATGGATACTGCTTTAAAGGGTTTTTCATAAAGCGCTCCTTTGATTATCAGACTTTTATAAAGTAAAAGTTTTGATATCAATTTTTTTTTTAAAGGGACCTATTTCATATTTTAATTTTTTTATGAATAAAAATAATATGAAATGGGGGGTTGTTTGTAAAGCACAACAGGTCCTCCATAGTTGTAACAAATAAGCTACCAACGGCCTCTACCAGGCCCTCCTCCACCTTGGCCTTGGTCACGCCCCTGATACTCACCTCATGTTCCCCCAATGCCCCTTGGTCCAGAGACCGTGTTTCTTCCTACACCTTGTATGTAGGAGTCTTTTCCATCACTAATTCCTAACTATGGAAATTGCACTCATCATGACGTACTGACTGAAAAAAATTGCAGAAGAGCTATTGTGGTGTCCGTATGACTTTTTGCAGCAAATGGCAAATGTCAGTCGTATGTTTCCCAACCACTTGGCATATAGCGCACCATAGCGTGGGCACTACACTTGGCCCTATCGGAGCCTCTGGTCATAGAGGCATTGGTCCCCCTGCTGCAACTTAGTTCGCAAATACTAGACAGTGATCCTTGTCATGCCCCTAACCTTTGCATTTTAGGTACCAAACTTCTTCATGTGCCTCTGGCCAAGTTGTTTTGTCCTTCCTCAGACTTTGCATTTCGAGGCAAAGGTTTTGCAACTACGCATGAATCTATTGAACCCCAATATTAGCATCTTGTATTGGTGTCTCATGCAGTCTCATCATGATTTCCAGAGCTTCTGCCTAGGTCCCAATCTTTTGTTGTGATAGTGCAACCCTTAGGTGGGGTGGGAGCAAGGCCACAAACCATTCGTGGTGCTGCCCATTAGTTGGGTTCACGTTGGCTTCACAGATCGTACACTTCAATATTTAATCCAAATCTCAAGGCATATCCCTAGGCTTCATCATGATCTCCTTGAATCCCACAATTGATTGCACTTGAGACATAGTTCTACTGAATTCTCGATTCAGCGCAGCCTGGATATTTGTCAACACAGACGTTGGGATATAATTTTCGTACTTAATGTACCATGTCGCAGTCCTACAAAGAAATAACCATTGTAGCTTTCTTCATTTGGTTTTCTGTGATACTTGGAGCTTCCCATACATCCTTCATGAAGAACCAAAACTGGTCTAGATCTTCATTTCCTACACCCTTGAATACAGGTAGCTTTACGGTGTTCGCCATGTTGAACAGTGGTAGAGGTGGCGGTGGTGTGGGCTATGGGGTGAGTGGTGGGGGTGAGGATGGAGGTGGTTTGGATGCGTGGGACGAGGATGGATCTGGTGTAGGTATTTGCGGGAACCCTTGTATTATCAGTTGAATAGCACTCAGTGGAGAAGACTGCACTGCTCCTTCGTTGTCACTCAAAGGAGGCTCGATCAATGGGCTATACTGAAGAGATTTTCTTCCCTCGTCCCTGTAAGACCTTCCACTTCACATAGCTCCAAATATCAAGGTAACCACATGACCACTTTTCACAAAAGAGCATCTTAATCCAAGTATTCAGTGACTTCAAATACTTACCTCGTGGTCCTTTAAAGAAGCGATGCTCTGCTTCACTGTAACAGATAGAAGTATCCACCGCGAACTCTATCACAAATCCTCATATGATGCTATCAAGCTAATGGTCAATAGTGCATGTGATCTTATCTTTAGAGGCTTCTAATCTCCGTACTAACTCTGTGTCCAAACAATCGAATTGTAAATCCCCCACCTTCCTTGGTTGTCTGCCAACTTTGTGATCCACTCGTATAACTCAAACAGGAAGGAACAGAAGAAGGTTTCATGTATTTCTATGTACAGATATTTGTCCAACCACTATTATTTCATCAATCATGGATTCTTGTTCTCTTGCACCGCAAATTCGTGGATCTTTCTATCTAACCAGTTTTCGATCTCTTTCCTAGTTGGATTCCAATGATACAAGATCACACATCTCATTATGCAGGTCCCAGTCCCAGCAACAGAACAATTTTTTAGCTTGATGGGCCCTCACCTAGGTTCAACATTAGTCAACCAAGTAAATCCCTACATTATTGGCCCTTTTGGCATCAACTCGTGGACCGAAGTCTCACTCGAAGTGATATGCGGGGATGCAAGAACCAAATGTCTGCACCTTGAGATGGTCGTGATGTCGATCTTATACCCTAACCCTTGCCTTCTTGTAGATCGATAAGCCCTTAGGGCTTATGGATGTTTATTCTTCTTTGACCTTCAAAACCACTGCAAAGGTATATGGCTGACCTTCGTGCAGCCCTAACTAGCGATCCAGGCACTTATGTGGCTCTGTAACTACGTATGTTTATAAGTTCCCTAATTACCTTAAGGGTTCACCAATTTTACCATGCAATTAGGGTTATCTTTTGCATAAACATATATTCTTACTTGTGTTCAAATAACAGATTGAAACAAATACATTCGCACATAAAATTAGCATTATAAGGTAAACCCAGAACTTAACATAACATAATCAGATGCAATAATAAAAGACAAAATATACAACAATTTCAAGATACTTCTCTTTATTGACAAATTCTTCATACAAACTTTATCCACCCTATGCACACAACTGCAGGGGTCCGCGCACTCAATTGCAAACTTCTACCCTAGGCCTCTGTGCACTTAGCTGCAAAGCCTTTACCTATGGTAAGACTCTCACTCTTCACTTTTCTATGACCCAAAGCACTTCGAACTCTACTTCTATCTACTACTCCTCTAGAACATACTTACTTAGCTTCTTTTTATACAATCCAATGCTCTGCGGACCATGGGTGGATCTTTACAACCAACATGATTGTTTACAAAAAAAGGGCACACAACCCTTAATGACTCTTGACATCTTCACGCTCAGTGACCACAAAATGTGGAGACTTAATATTCTTTATATAGAATTCTGGCCTTCCGCCCCAAAGCTTGGGTTTTTAACCCCAAAATTGACCTCTAGGGGACCCATTCCCAGCAGCATGCAAAGGCATCCCTTGATTCAAGTATCTACTTTTAGTAGATGGATGTTGCATGCAAGGATCATTTCAGAAACCTCCGACCAAGTGTCGCTCTTCCTAAATTTGTGGCATGCACATCACATCTTCTATTTTTATCAAAACTCATGACCAAACACTGTAGATCTCATTCCCCACATTGACCTTGCAACTCCAACAACCCACATTGCATCTAGGAGTTTTCAACTCATTTAGCTCAGTTGTTTTGGGGTAAGCCCGCCTTCCATATCTTGTGTTGCATTTCTGTTTCTTTTTGTGTTTCACTTTGTGTGATTGATGTCTACTTGATTTCAGTGACTGCTTTCTCTCGTTTTGATGCATGTTATCTTATAGAAGTGTCGTTCCAGTTTTTGTTCACATCTCACTGATGTCACATGCATGACACTATTTTGCATGGATGGTCATCAATTCTTCGACTCAATTCACACACATACATGCTTTCCTTATTCTTGAATACTTTACTTATTCCTTTCATGAATGATCATTCACTCTTGTTTTCACTCATCTCATCATGTATTCACACTTCTCATGTTTTGAGTCGCGCGTTGGCTAGATTGGGCTGCCTTGGCCCAAACCGTGCCTTGCCTAGCTAGAAGTGTGCATTTTTGAAAGTGAAGGCTCTGCCTTCCCTCCAGAAATTGTGCAATTCTAGCCATGCACTGACCTCCAGGCTTGCATTGCGCAATTATTGGAGGCAGTGTCCGGCTGGCCCTAGAAACTATGTTGTACAATTTGCTAGTTGCATGTCACTGTTAACTGAAATTGCGCATTATACAATTTTAGTCCTTATCAGGCCATACTAGACTATTCATTGCACAGTTCCAGTAGTCATTCAACCTCCTAAAAGCCTAGACTGTGTCTTGCACTATTTTAGCCATCAGTTTCCCGACCTCCCAGCGGAAATTACGCAACCTTCCTAATCAGTCACACAGGTATGGTGCAAGTCAGTTCTCAAGTTGGTTTTGGTTTTCGACTGACAGATTGCTTGCCATGAGTGTTTCTATGTCTGCAGGCATCACAAGTGTTCGTTTGTCTCTCATCAGCACAAGTACAACGACTTCCAAAAGAGCAGAGTCAAAGACACTGTTAAGAGCGCAACTGGGGATGTTGTTGGTCAAGTGTCTATGAACTTTCTACAAAGACATCAAGTTTTTCATGGAAAGGGATATCAAGATCAATGGAAATGACATCACAGTGAGCAGCACCATCACCAGTAGCAGAAGGAAACACACCTGAACACAATGAAGGCAAGAGAAAGGTTGTTGACAACATAGAGGCAAAACAAAGTTGCAAGCTCAAGCAGATCCACTTGTGATGAAAGCAACTTTGGAGACTTAGGCTATGAGGTGACACCGTGACATGAAGGTCACGTAAAGGCAGAAAATGGAGTAGAGAAGGAGTTTCACATGCTGAAGCAGCAACTAAAGGGAGAACATGAGCTGCATAGATTAGAGAATGAGTTGCATTAGGAACATGTACAGTAGGGGGTGAAACATGCACTTATGGATGAAACTACACCCATACAAGTTATAGACCCATCCCAGCAGCTGGCATGGAGTAGACAAGGTGAGAAGTGTTGTGGATTTCATGCAAGGGAATGTAGCAGCATGCATGTCATTGTCTGAACGCATGCAACCCCACCCATTCGGCACACTCACCAAGGCGAAGACACGAAGAAAGTTTGACTGGAGCTGAACATGTACAAGTTGATACGCACGGCTACCAGCACATGCTTGGAGAGTAGCGTAGACACTATGCATCAACATGTTGTCAGTCCAGTCACACCAGGATGACCATGCACATGATATCATACAGGTTGGACAGAGGAGCCATATCACTGCACCCAGATGCAACAAAGGCAAGAGTTCGCTTCAGCAAGATGTCACCATTGAGCACACAGAAAACCAAGCTTAGCATCAGCTCATCACCTTTGATTATAAAAAGCATGCCAAAGAGTTGGTCTCACCACAATGGTCTGATTGTAAATGGTTTATTGCATGGCTTGCTCAAGCCATTTTGTCTCACATGAGCACATGTGCATTGTAATGTAACGTCTTGTCAAGTGGAATTTCAAGTGTCGAGAGTTGAATGTAACAGTCATAGAGGTGTTGAGAGTCATGAGGGTAGATGAATAGTCTCCAAGAGAGAATATTAAGGGTCACCCCACCCTTTTCTATAAATAGTACCTCATAACTCATTGTATAGTATTTTGGTCAGCCAAGCTTCCAATAGGACTATCTTAGAGAAAGCTTGGACAGTATTGTAATGAGCCTTAGCCTGTCACTGCACAGAGCTAGTACATCACTTTGGAGAAGCAGGCAGTTGTGGTGGTAATGTTCTTCTATTGAAACTATTGGCTGGACATGGATGTGTTGTATGACTGGAACTTACACTTGTTAATATAACAAGAACTAGCATGTTTCATGCATATGTTGTATCTATTTCAAATATCTGTTTACTATAAATGATATATGTATCTATTTCCTTATGCATGCATGTATAGCTATTTATTTGTATGTAGGTATGAATCTTTTTGAAACATGTTTTTGGTTTGACCATCACTTTGGATTTCTAGCTAACTTGTCTTCCATGTTGTGATGCATCTCTGCTCATGTGTTCCCTTCTTAACTCTGTGCTATCACTAGTTTCCAAGAGGCACACTCATCTCAACCCCCATGTGTTAGAACCTCTCGTGGACCTTCCTTGTCTTGCTACACTTATCACACCCTTGCTACCAATAGAGACATCTTACTTGCCTTTGTGTGAAATCACAGTCAAGGAGTTACCGTACGAGCCACTGCTGGGACTCATACATAAAATGGTCTGAGGTATAATTGGGACTTCTTACCGGGGATATCCCCTTACATGTTGGTAGGTCCAACACTGTCATCACATCACGGAATAGTCTTACAAAAATTCATAATCCATGCATGAACAATTTGTTGGCCTTGAATGCTTCTATAATTAATTAAAAGTTCCACGACACATGTTTACAATGTGCATCGCTAGCTCCAGTAGGGGAGAATTGGAGCCACCCCTTCCTCCCCAAACAATTAGCTTATCTCGCTAATGCTTTGCAGGAGGAGCCAAGGTGAAAATTCCTTTTCTTATACAATGAGGGAGTATATATAACCAATGGGTGATGCTTCCCCTTCCTTATGAATCTTTGACTACCCTCATGACTTTTTGACTTCCTATGAATTTTCAACATTACATGACTCTTTGTACTCCACACATGTCCTTTGGACTTTCACTTAACAGTACATTTCTGAAACATATGTTAAATCATTTGCCTCAAGGTGTGGCATGTGACTACTCATGAAATGACATGACATGACTCTGCTGACATGGACTGCATGATGATGTGGCAATGTCAAGCCACTATTGTTATACAACAAAATGACCCCCTAATTAGCTCAGAGGGGAAAGACATGATAGTTGAAGCAAAGACCAAGATCACATGCCTTGTTTCCAGACTAACGCTGGCTATCCACTGACAAACCGCTTTATAAAGCTTCTTTGTAAGCCTAAGGGAGCATTGGTGACCCTACTAGCTCTAGTTGTTAATTTGAGAGCAATGTTAGTGGATCTTAATGAGCATCTAGAGGTCAAAGGAGCGAATTGACTCATAAATATCTCTATATTCCCTCCTACATCTACCTATAAAAGCAAGGAAACATCTCAAGTTCGACCTATTTGTGGGATTTCTAAATCCTAATGAAGGAGGAAAATGCGAAAGAGCTGAAAATCATGGCAACAACATTGCTTTTACCTTAAGAGACTCGTGGAGGAACTTGCGAACCCTAACTCAATTGCTACATAAGCAAAGATATGGCTATGGTTGTTATGGACATATTTGTTCACTGCAACCCCAATCATATATGTCCATAAACCAAGGGCTTCCGAGTCCCTAAAAGTGTTGTTTCACAGCCTAAAGGAACAAGGTCAACTGATTACATCATCTCCCAGAAGTTCTCCATGGAAAACTGCTTAGAACTGGTCAAAACTGGACCATACAGATTTCTCAGTGCTAAGGGTGCGATGCATCTCACCCGCCACATGCAAAAAGTGTGATGCATAATGAAAACCCCTTCTGTAGGGTGCGATGGGTGAGAGTAGACAAATGGCAGAGACAGTCTGAAAACTTCTCCTGTGACACTTACCTCTCTGAATTTGCCCAAGGATGAGTAAGAGATCATGAATCGCCAGGTGAAACCAAGAAATATCCGAGAGAGGACACTAATCAAAATCCCAGAAGCTAACTCAACCCCATGCAAACATCTATATATGGATCCCTCATCCCAGAGATCCAAAGGCTGGAATCTTGTATTTTGTAAGGAAGTATTTTTGGTTTCTTTGTGGAACATCATAGTGTTGGGTGATATGAGCTTTTCATGAGGTGAAGAAGGGCTTTCATGCTGGGAGGATGACACTAGGTCAGATCAATGGGTTGTAATCCTGTCTTCTACTCTTTTTATCAATAAAGCTATTTGAGTTTTCCTCCACATTCTTGTATGATTGAATTGATATATGCATTTGTGTGGTCAATATATATCTGGTCCTATATTGTTTATGATTGTAGATCCCTGTACTTTGAAGGTATTATGCTACTTTGACTTTACAGGTGCTCTTTGAAGTGAGACAAGCAAGGAAGGAGCAGCAAAGATCTGTCAAAGGAGAGAGGAAACAAGCAAGGAGCCAAGCGAAAGACTGAGGTTAGTACTCTCTACTTCTCTCTCATATACTTCTCATAAAGGAAATCAAAAGTAACTTTAGTTTGTTTGTTTCTAAGATAGCTACCTGTCTTAGTGGGACTAGCAGCTCTGAATGGACACTAGATTTCCTGATAACAAAATGGACTTGTTTCAGTGAACGTTGACTAGTCCGGCAACAAAATGGTACATCGAATTGCCTAGAGCTTCATTCGATAACTTCAACACCCTTGCCACAACCTTTTTAACCCATTTTCAGTTACCAATAAGGTTCAAAACAGGAACAGAACTCCTTACCAATTTCAAACAAACGATAGCCGCTCACATATCTGATCATATTCATGAGTGGCGACGTCATCGTAGAATTGTAAAAACATATGTTCCTGATCAGCTGCTAGCTGAATGGTTTATTAAGTCATTGTTACCTTCTATCACGGAAGATGTGGGAAAGGGAGGAGTTGTCACTAGAGAGCAAGTCATTGCTCATGCACAATATCTAGACTTGATCTATATTCAGTCTGGCACACTCTACAACAAAATACCTAATGTTCCTAGACCAGAGTTTTCTGTTCCTCCTCCTCCTAAGTCAAACAAAGATTCTTATGCCGACGATGGCATGATAGGTACGAATAGCGTGAAAACCGTAAAGGCTACATCAAAGAAAGCCTATACGGTTTCTAGTCAAAATGAAAATGAAGAACTTCTCACCTCGGAGGTAAATGTGTGTTGACTGAGAAAGGCAAAGAACCAAAGCAACCAGGGAAGAAGAAAAAGAAAGGGAAAAAGAAGAAACAGGAGGAGTTGTCTCCTGAAAAATCTTCTACAAACCCTTCTGGAGAAAGGAAACCAAGTCATCCATGCTTTATATGTGATGAGGATCATTGGACGAAAGACTGTCCACATAAAACTGAGCTTAGGAAATTCTTCAAGAATTCAAAAACCTCAGCAGTATTGATTGATCCATTTCCAAACCTGGGAACCAATCTAGTTGCTAGCAACAATGCTTCCCCATCCCAAGTACTTATGTTTTCCATTTCGAAACAACAAAATGATGCTTTGATATCGACAAGGGATAAAGATTACGGGAATCCACAACTGTCGAACAACAAGGCTACTAATCAACCTAGTAGTTCGACAACAACTTCGACCGAAGTTGTGCCACCCATCATTCTTGAGCTAACGATAAAGACACCAAAAGGAGTAGTACACAAATTGACATTTAATCCTCATGCCAGAGCAGCATAGAATTATAATATAGTAGAGGACCTAGCCCAATCGTCGTCCTCTATGTCGACACTTGAGGTACTGCAAAATTGCCCCTCCCAGAAGCAGGATTTATTATTAGCAATTGGTGGGATTGACCCAGCAGATTCCAATCTTTTTGCCTTTAATCATAAAGGATATGACCCGCAGTTACTAGCTCATCTCTCTTTCCTCATTCAAGTGAAAGCCCTCAACAGAACTTTTCATCGAACAATTATTGATGAGGGGGCATCTACATGTATTATGTCAATGAGTTGCTAGAAAACTTTAGGCTCACCACCCTTGTCGCGATTGTCAACGATGTTAAAAGCATTTGATGGACGAACATACACTCCATACGGGATTTTAAGTAACTTGTAAGTCAAACAGTGGGGAAAACTGTAGGAATTGATGTTGAAGTTATTGATGGAAACCTCGATTACAACATCCTGCTGGGAAGGCCCTAGATTTATTCTATGGTTGTCGTTGTGTCGACATACTTCAGAAAGATTGCATTTCCCTTCCAAGGAGGAATTAAAATCATCGACCAACAGAATTTTATCCCCAACAGTTCACAAGTTACGAGAAGCATTCCGATGATCTACGGAAGCTCTCAGTCGCTTCAAAATATCATAATAGGCCTACTAAAACACCCTACATTGATGGGTACTTTTTCCCTACCACCTCGAAACAATCTGGTGGAAGTGGCCACGGTGGGAACCTGTAATATGGTGTCTTCTATTCAAAAGATGTTCGAACACGATATTAGCATGGATCATCAACAGGTATTGCCTCCAACCCAAATAAAAATATTGTAGCAATCAATGTTTTCGGCATGGGAGGCAAACCCAAATCAACACTCATCGAGCATTTGGATAGATAGGTCTAAGGAATATGGTACCTCTTCAAATCCTTGGTCGCATGTACATTCTACAGATAAAGGAATCATTCAATCAATAATGATTTACAGAGCACCATGGGAAGATTACCACCATCATTCCCATCTTCCAGATTACAAAGAAGATCGTTCCAGCGACCTTAATCATCCTTCAGCTTTTGATTTCCTATCAAATAATGTAAATACGGTGGATTCGGAGCGAAACCTATCCAACATTGAAGAAACTATCACCATCAATATCTCGACCAAACCAGATGTTGTAGAGAATATTCATGTCGACAAATCTTGTTCTTCTTCAGAACTGGAAATATATTACGCTCTCTTTCGCGAGTTCAGATATGTCTTTGCTTGGTCATATGAATAAATGCTAGGCATTGAATCGAGCATAGTTGAACATGAAATTAAGATGTATCTAGGTGTCAAACCAGTACGACAATGGCTTTGGCAGGTGCACCCAAAGAAAGCCGCTACCATCAAGGTAGAAATTGAAAAACTTCTCCATGCTGGTTTCATTTACCCGGTTCCTCTAACCGATTGGGTATCGAATATTGTTCCTGTAATGAAAAAGCAAGGAACGATTAGAGTGTGCGTCAATTATAGGCATGTAAATCAAGCTTGTCCAAAAGACAACTACCCTACACCCTTCATCGACTAGATAATTGATGAATGCACCGGATGTGAAATCTTTTCATTTATGGATGGATTTTCTAGGTATAATCAAATAAATATCCGCCCACAGGACCAGTCAAAGACTACATTTATTTGTCCATGGGGCACATTCGCATACCGCAAGCTACCTTTTGGTTTAAAGAACACAGGGGCAACCTTTCAGAGGGCAATGAATTATGCCTTCCATGACATCAAAAACATCGTTCAACCATATCTTGACGATCTTCCATCTCATTCGCGAAAGCGGACCGATCATCCGTAGCATTTGAGAGCAATATTTCTACGTTGCCGACACTACAAGATACAACTCAATCCACACAAGTCTGTGTTTTGTGTAGGTTCTGGTCATTTACTTGGCTTTGTAGTTTCAAAGGACAAGATTTGCCTCAACCCGTGTAAGGTTGAGGCAATCATTGATCTGCCTCCACCTTCAACTTTGCTTTAGATTCAAAAACTCCAAGGGAAAGAAAAATTTCTAAGGAGGTTCATTCCAAATTACGCTGAACTTGCTAAAGGTTATATGCATCTGTTGAAAAATGAAGTGCCCTTCAATTGGGATCAGGTTGCATAAGCTTCCCTTGATGCTCTAAAGGAATCCCTAATAAAAGCATCATTAATGTATGCTCTTGATTATCAAAAATAATTTAACCTATATCTGGTTGCAGCGGATATGACCATTGCAATGGTTTTAGTTCAAGAAGACAATGGATTTGAACATCCTGTCTATTATTTAAGTCGAAACTTAAATGATACAAAAAGCAAGTACTCCTATGTTGAAAATCTAGCTCTTGCAACTGTTCAATCGGTACAGAGATTTTGACATTATGTCCTCTTTCGAAAAACTACCATTTTGTGAGATTGCAACCCCATGACTTATATCTTGTTGCGACAGTTGCTTGGGGGAAAATATTCGAAATGGATAGCAATTTTGCAAGATTTTGATCTGGAATTCGTAAAATCTAAATCAAAGAAAGCCTTGTTTTTCGCGGAGTTACTATGTGACTTCCCATCATCGTCCAACAATTCAACATCCAAAGCAACAATCGTGGATGAATCTTTGTTTTTGATATCTTCAAGTGATCTATGGTATGGAGATATAATCATCTATCTCTAGACCCAAACACATAGGTCTAATTCCTCCCACTCAGAGCAACGATGTACTCGATACCAAGCAAAAGACTACATGATCATCGGTGATATGCTTTACCGTTGTGGTATTGATATAGTTCTGTGGAGGTGCCTCACCCATGAGGAGGCCGAAAAAGTCCTGAATGATTGTCATTCAGGCGCATGTGGGGGGCATCAATCTGGTTATGCTATGGAACAAAACATTTTACGAGCAGGATACTTCTCGCCAACAATGTTCAAGGATTGCATAACCATAATTAGAAGTTTCCATGCTTGTCAAATCTTTGATCGCAAAACCAGAATACCACTCGCACCTCTGCAGCCAGTAGTTACTGTTGGGTCATTCACCAAATGGGGCATATATTTCATGACATGTAACCCCACCTCGGCTGGGGGGCATGGGTATATCATAGTCGCATTTGACTATTTTACGAAATGGGCTGAGGCGATGCCTACATTAAACAACAACGGCGAAACGACTGCTCTTTTCTTTTTCAATCATGTAGTCTCCAGATTCAGTGTTCCACAAGCTATAGTCACAGATCATGGATCACATTTCCGTAATCACATGATGATTGAGTTGGCTACCAAATTAGGACTGCCCCACAACATCTCTACTTTGTATTATCTGCAAGCTAACGTGCAAGTTGAGGCAATCAACAAAGTCCTGAAGCACATGCTGCAAAGGATGATTGGAGTCCATAAACGGAGTTGGCACCTAATCCTGTACTCAGCCTTGTGGGCATACCAGACATCGGTGAGGAATGCAACTGGGTTTACACCCTTTTAGTTGGTCTATGGCTTGGAAGCAATCTTACCAGTTCAGTGTGAAATCTCGTCCCTCAAGCTCACAGTCAACCTTCTCCCCGGAACTTCAGAAGAGGAGGCTCATTTCTTGGAATTAATCCAATTGGATGAAACCCATCATGATGCCGCCTTAGCTAACGAAGCACATAAGAAATGAGTCAAGGCGCAGTTTGACAAGAATGTCAAACCCCGTGTCTTCTCAGAAGGTGGCCTGGTCTTACTTTACGACCAGGAGTCTGATAAGTTGGGAGCAGGTAATTTCCCATCTTTATGGATGGGACCCTATATTGTTAAGCGTGTATTAGCAAAAGGAGCCTACGAGTTAGTGGATTATGATGGGAAACCACTGTTGCAACCCTAAAATGGGTTGTACCTTAAGCATTACTATGCTTGACTCAGTGTAGTAACCTCTTCATATGCTTTTGTTACATTTTTGTTTTCTCTAAGAGTAATCATTTTGGTTAGGTAATCCATTTTTGCATTTGTTCCAGATGTCAAATCTATTGGAATCATTTGTTGGATATGCTGATAGAGTGAGTTGTAGTTTGCAAAACCTATCTTCTATGGCCTGGGCCATCTTTGATCCAAGCGGTGAGTTAATGAGTTTCAGAGGGGTATGTATTGGTCGATCAATGAACAACATCGCTGAATACGGCGTGTTGATAGAGCTCCTCTCTGATGCCATCATGCATGGCATACACCGACTTATAGTCAGGCTAGACTCACAACTCATCATTCTACAGCTCATGGACATCTATTCCGTGCAGAATCCAGCCATCTAATGTATATTCCTAAGGGTCAAGATTTTGGAAAGACAGTTCGATTCTATCCAATATCAACATATTTCTATAAACTTAAACACATTAATAGATTCATTAGCAAATTATGTGTTAGATAGACATTTGCAACATTTATAAAAGAAAAGCATTTCATCAATATTTGCATCAGGATCATATAACTTAACCAAAATAAAGCTCCGAAAATAAAAAAATATATATAACTTTTTATGGTTTATACATAGTGTTCCGTGTCCAAGACAAAATCAGTCAAATGACCCAAAAACTCAAAATGCTAGGGGGCACCCTAGTCTAATGGTGTTGGTGATAACAAGTCACCGCCTGTGCAATCATATGTAAAAGCCTAGTCCATTGACTTGGCACGCCAGTAGTATGTCGCTGTAATCTCAGGGGCAGCTCGTCGATCCTCACATCCGGGATTCCAAGAGTGAGACCCTTGATCTGATCCTGCAATAGTGCAAGAGTCTCAGCCACATCCAGGTCATGAAGGACAGCCCTCCCTACAGCCTCTCCTACTGGAACAACAGCTGGTGCTCTCAGGCACACTGCTGGTCGTACTGGTCCCATATTTGGATGAGCACATGAGTTTTGATTAGTCTTGATAAAAGAAAAAGCAAGAACATTATAAAAGCAGTAAAAAAAGATATGTTCAAATATTTTTACCTATGACACCCTGTTGCTCGCCAGCCGGCAGCACCAAATCTGGGTCACCTCGGAAATCCATACCAGCATATGGATACTCGTCATAAACCATCTGCTGATGGTTCAACAACTTGAAGAAGGCATCAGAGAAAGAAACCTGCCACTAACTAGCATGTTGGGCCATAAGTTCAACCCATCTCTACATCCATGGCTCAGTCGATGGTGGCAAACCAAGTGAAATGTACTGTGGCTACATCAGTGGGATCTTCTCCAAGGTGAAAGCGGTTAAAATAGAGCCATAGCCAAAGTTCTTGGATCTTCCATTTTTCACCTTGGTAAGTTGTTCTTTTATCACTGTGTTAGTGTCAGTCTTTGCATCCTTCTTCCAGTGATCAAACATGCTCTTACACAAGTGATTTTAAGGTGTCAAGGTCAAATTTTATCATTTCAGTGAGTCTTCAAGTAAAATTTGGACACTAGGCATTAGGTCTGGGGTTTGATTTTACCCTTGTAAAAGTTGTCCAAATGAAATTCTATGTCACTATTCAGCTTATTCTACCATCATTCAAAGGGTTTTCATTATCATGTCAAGTTCCATTGGGTCATTTCACACCTTGTTCATGTTTTAGTTGCACCTATGGCAATGTTCATTTCCCTCTCCTAGGGTTTTGAAGCTAATTTCTATTGGATGGTCAAATCATTGGAAAACTGGTATCCTGATGTTCATACACCTTCCCCTATCCATAATATACCTTATCAAACACTTCCCATCACTGAGATCCCCCAAATTCCTCATTTTCGCACAAACCCTAGTTTCTTGCCACAACTTGGCAATTTTCTATGGTTGGGCCTGTGTTTTGCCTTTTTAGACCACTTCCCCTCACTCAATTTCTTATATTCCACTTTTCCCTACATCCTAACATCCCTCCATACTTCCCAAAATTTCCTCACGAATTTAGAAGCTCCCTATCCCCTTCATTTCACTTCATTTCGGGAAATCCCTTGTCCCACACATTGGGATATGTTTCACTAGAATGATGTTTCTGAGCAATCAAAGATTAATTTGGGAAAACTGAGAGACGTGTTTTGTCCATAATAGACCAAGGAAGAAAAAGTTCCTTCACTTTTTACACAGTTGTTATGGTTTTGAAGAAATTTCAAAAATACAATTTCCTTGGGAGAATTGATGCACCTCTGGAGCGACCTCAGTAAAATCACGGTTTTTCCTAGCTCAATTGGCCAAATGACTTGTTTGGTGATCCAAATGATAACTAGAGACAAGTAGCTTTCCAATGAGCTATTATGAGATCAATTTGGAGTTGAGGAAGGCATTCCAAAGTTGACTGTAACAGCACTCTACCTTTAGGCAGTCTCATTTGGCACAGTTCGACCAGTCTTGGGAGATTTGACGTTTGACAAAGAAAATAAACTCTAAATTGAAATATTCTAGCTGGGTTCAAAATTAGACGCAAAGATATTTCCAATGAGCTATCATGAGCTCAATTTTGAGTTGAGGAAGGCATTCAAAAGTTGACTGCAACAGCACTCTGCCTTGAGGCAGCCTCAGTTGGCACAAATCGACCAGTCTTGTGAGATTTGATTTTTGACAGGGCAAATGGACTCCAAATCAAAACATTCTGGTGGGGTTGGAAAGTAGACACGACAGGATTTCTAACGAGCTATCCTACACTCAATTTGGACATCGGGAATGCCTCCAAATGTTACCTATAACATAGAATGACGCACAGGAGGAGGAGTGTGACAGTTTTATGAATATTTTCACTCCATATGGTCAGTTATACAAGTGGCAAAGGAAGGAAAAGGGTCACCCAAGCCATTTGTCATGTTTGTGAAACTACACCTGTAGCTGATGTTTGGCTCTCCACCTTCATTTGGTGACCCTTGGTCATTCTATCTCTTCATGGCACATTCTATATATTGTATGCAAACCATTTGCAAAGCAAGTTGGTTGGTTGGCTTGTAACTTCTGGGAGACTGTGGGAAAGAAACTTTGTTTCTGCATTGTATATTTTTATAGAGAATTAATGAAAGGCAGCGGCTCTGTTTCATGATATTCCTGTGGTTGTGGGTGTAGAAAGTGTTTCTCTTATGTTTCATATGTATCTCGTTATGTTTCATAGTTCATTTCGCATTCATTTCTGGTGAAATTGTTTGAGTGAGATCAGGTAGAATTCAATTCTATTGCTCTACCTGTGGGAAAATTTCATGTGTAGTGTTTCATTCTTCTGTTGAAAAGGATTCATGTTTTCCATGCCCTTTTCACCTTCTTAATCAATCTCTCAATTTTTTTGTTATGTTCCATAGTTTCATTTCGTATTCATTTCTGGTGAGATTTTTCGAGTGAGATCAGGTAGAATTCAATTTTATTGCTCTACCTGTGGGAAAATTTCATGTACACTGTTCATTCTTCTGTTGAAAAGGATTCATGTCGCCCATGCCCTTTTCACCTTCTTAATCAATCTTTCCATTCCGCCATATTTTAAACCTAAATTTCTATGCTTTCAGCCTACCTTGCCTCACGAAATAATCTGTGCCTTCATGTTAAGTTCTCTGTTCATTGCAGTCCAGTGGTCCCATAACATCCTAGAAAGAGAGCCATTCACAAAATCACTCATTATTTTCATTTCCACTTACTAGCCTAAGATAAATAGTTCGTTTGAAAGTCATCTCATTCCTTTTCGTTCATCTATTCACTGAGTGTGTCCCGAAGAGAGCCCTCTCCTGTTCTGGTAGGGCTAGCTACCAGACTGAGCGTGGTTTGTGGTTACCCTGAATTTTGCCTTCTTTCAGCCTTAGGCAGATTTAGGTGCTAACACGCCAGAAGTATTGCATCACACAAGTGGAACACCTTTGGTTCAAGGCATTCCAAGGCGTACTGCATATAGGACTTGTTGGCCAAGTGAAGAGCCGTGCTACCAGCCAGTCTAGCAAAGGTGAATAGAATAGTCCTCAAGGATCGGGTAGTGACATCTCGGATATTGATCTTACCATCCCTGCTTAGCTGAGATCCTTCTCTACAGTATCGGAAAATATATTCCTCACGGATTCACCCCCACGGGTGGAACCTGATAGTGAAAGAGGGAAACCACGCCTCGATAAACTGGTCAAAAAGTAGATGTCCTCAACAGTCAAGGGAATGGATTTGCCTCTAATCTGGAACACTTGGTTGGCAGGATCCCATGCATCAAGGAAATATTGCAACAGGTTGATTTGTTGCCTCATGCTAGATATGCGAAAGAACTTAAGCAAACCATAGTTCCGCAATGCAGTTACCGTACCCAGATCATGTAAAGCAACCATGTCCTCTTATTCATGCTCACGTTCTCACCATGTAACAACAATTTTTCTTTGATGAACCTCTGAAAAACAAACAAGAGAAGAGTCAGGATCCTGATTCGACAAAAAACTGGCAAAATTTCCATTAAAAAACAGTGCTCAAGTTTCCCTCCTTGTGCCCATCACACCCCAACTATGTACTGGGTGAGATGCATACCGACTAACCAATGGCCAGCACAGTATGCATCACACCTTTTGATGTACACAAGGTGTGATGGGGGCAGAATGAATTGTTCAAACCCAAGAGGCTCAGAAAAGAAGGGAAACGTGCTCAGAATTCAAAAAGGAAAGAATTCAACTGAAGAGCTCAAGTTTAGCTCCTACCTGGTCCAAATGGCGCCGAAAACCATCCACAGAATCTCCCAGAATCAGCTAGTGAAAATCAAGAGGGAAAACACCTCCAGAGCTCCAACAATCCCAAATTCAAATGAAATGATAAAATGTGGGGTAAAAACTACTTTTAAATTACTTTTCACGTAATTCGAGTAGGGTATTAGTGTTTTAACTCATTTTTCAAGCATGTATTCTCATTTCTAATTAGTTTGATGGAGCAATTGAACAGGTAGTATGACTGTCAAAAGAACATAGTGTTAACGATGAATCAAATATCAATGAACATTATCACGAGAAGTTTTATGAAAAGTTCAAGCTCATTAAAAATTAAACCTAAGCAATGAGCATATATTCCACCAAAGTTTAATCTCATTAAAAAATGAAGCAACCTCCGGTAAATAACCATTGTGAACACATTATCATCAGCTTTTGAGCCTTGGTCTTGTTCTTACCATCACCTCCACTTTGTTTTAGCCGATCATATGCCTCCATTTGATTGTTTACCCTTTTGAGGAATAGCTGCAACAAGTGATTATGTTAGACATCCTTTTAACACTGTCGTGATTGGAAAGTTCCAAACCTTACCTGGAATTAGCTACTACCCGAAAATATCACTCGTTCCTCAAAAAATGAGTCTCCTTTAATCTCTTTTCATTTGACTCGTAAAATATGAAAATATTGTCAAGCAATTGGCCTCTCTAGCTTGTTAAAACGATCGAAAGTTCTATCCCTCCTCTAGATTTTAATATTTTTGGACCTAAGGGATCATTACACAAAACGATTGAGCGCTTGTCTTGTTCGGCTTGTTAAAACTATCGAAAATTCATCCCTTTCATATTATTTTATGCTTTTTCATACTTAAGGGATTATATGACGAAAAAAGATTACTGGAGTTTCCTTTCTGTCCATTTTTAGACTCTCTAAAATTGAAAAAGGACTAAATTATCTTTGTTGTTAAACTCGTTAAAATCAATAGCGACAAACTTGTCCATGCAAACAAGAACGAGTTTCACTATCGCTAGGCTTGTTAAAACATAGCGACGGGTTTTCCCGAAGGGCAAATTATAGAACAATAATATGTTATCCTCCTCAAGCTTGAAAAAAATAAAGAGGTGCTGGTCAGCAATGACTGGGGAAAAATTGGGAAGAAAACTTGAAGAAAATTTATTGGTAGCAAGTCACTCTTGAACATGACACTCACTCCATCACCATGATTGAGTCGGGTTGGGTTATTTCGTTCACTGGTCATATTACCATTGGTCCACCGTACCATCCATTCTTGGGGTTAACCCTACCAATCCATTTCAGTGTCACCGATATGTTCAAGAGAAGTCGCTCAGAGAATTCACTAACCCAGCTTGTGTCTCATCTGCTGCAATACCTTCATTCTTCAATGACCGCCACCCTGAACCTTGTATCATTAGATCTTTTTCACCTCCACAAAATCATTTTCTCTGTTCCGTGTCATAGATGTGGGAATCATTAATGGCCTCCTATGACAGGTCACTTCTTGTTGACATCAGCTCATTATCCAAGAAGTCGATCTAGGAACAACCCTTTCATTACTTTGAAGCATGCATGCCTCAATGGCAAGTTTCTCACTTCTGGTAATAGGTTTACATCAATGGCCTTTGACCGAAATATTTTGCGTGGCGTTCAACACAAAGTCCCATTTTCACACCACGTGAATTGTACTATCATACCCTGATGGTCATCATCATTATTGGTGATTCGTCTCGCGCCTGTTAACAGCTTACATCATTGGCTCGTAATCAGGCGATGTATTTCCATGTTCGACCCCAGAACATCTTTTCACATGGATCGACTTGTACTTCGGGTGAAGATTGAACGATTTTTAAGACCCCAGATCTAGTTTCATCCATCCAGGCTGTGATATATTCAGGAAAATAAAGACATAAAATGTACATCATTGTTGCACAGATGATCATCCAAATCAAAGGATGATGGCTCTATCAGAACCATCAGTCTGCCACACAGATGGTTGTCTGTCCTATGTACATGAAAATAAATTTATAAAGCTGAGCATGGGAATGCCCACCTCAGCTAGATCATGAAAATATTATGAAGATAATGTATTTTATTGTATCTTATTACAGGTCGCCTTCTAGTTCGAAAAACCTCAGATCCTCATGATAAAGCATTTCACCCGACATCAAAAGATTAACGACCTCATGCTTTAGGGGGCAACTGTTATAGACATATTTGGGCATTGCAACCCCAATCATATACGTCCATAAACCAAGGGCTTCTCAGTCCCTAAAAGTGTTTTTTCACATCCTAAAGGAACAAAGTTAGCTGATTACATCATCTCCCAGAAGTTCTCCATGGAAAAATGCTTAGAACTGGTCAAAACTGGACCATACAGACTACTCAGTGCTAAGGGTGCGATGCATCTCACCTGCCACATGCAAAAAGTGCGATGCATACTAAAAACCCCTTCTGTAGGGTGCGATGGGCAAGAGTAGACAAATGGTAGAGACAATTTGCAAGGTGGATGGTCATGTAATCTTCCAGAAACTTCTCCTGTGACACTTGCCTCTCTGAATTCACCCAAGGATGAGTAAGAGATCATGAATCTCCAAGTGGAACCATGAGCTATCAGAGAGAGGACATTAATCAAAATCCCAGAAGTTGACTCACCCCCCCGCAAACATCTATATATGGATCCCTCATCCCAGAGATCCAAACGCTGGAATTTTGTATTTTGTAAGGAAGTGTTGTTGGTTTCTTTGTGGAACATCATAGTGTTGGGTGATCTAAGCTTTTCATGAGGTGAAGAAAGGATTTCATGCTGGGAGGATGACGCTGGGTCAGATAAATGGGTTGTAATCCTCTCTTCTACTCTTTCTATCAATAAAGCTATTTTAGTTTTTCTCGACATTCTTGTATGAATGAATTGATATATGCATTTGTGTGGTTAATATATATCTGGTGCTATATTGTTTATGATTGTACATCCCTGTGCTTTGAAGGTATTATGCTGCTTTGACTTTACAGGTGCTCTTTGAAGTAGGACAAGCAAGGAAGGAGTGGCAAATATTTTTCAAAGGAGAGAGGAAACAAGTAAAGAGCCAAGCGAAAGACTGAGGTTGGTACTCTCTACTTCTCTCTCATCTACTTCTCATAAAGGAAATGACAGTAACTTTAGTTTGTTTGTTTCTAAGATAGCTACCCGTCTTAGTGGGACTAGTAGCTCTGAATGGACACTAGATTTCCCGATAACAATGGTGATAGAGGTTAGACCATTTGAAAGGATAGCTTACTTGATTGTTGAGCATAGTCTCAAATCTAAGCATAAGAAGTTGGTAAGAAGGAGGAGAGAGAGAGAAGCTGGAGGGGTAAGGGAAGGTTGATGCAATAGATGGTTGTAATCACTCTTCTGACATTAATATAGAACTATAGTTGCACTGTCTACTCCATGGTGTTGGTACTATCATTCATTTATTTGTTTGTCCAATACCTTTTAGCATGAGTAGCTTAGTTATGCGTAACTAGATGTCTTTTATGTATTCATGTATTAGTTATCAAGGTTGTATATTGTGATTATGCTTGTCTCTTCTATGTGCAGGACTTGATCTAGACCCAGCTTAGGGGACATCCACCTAGTTACATTGTGCTCTCCAACAAATCTACATGGATGCTTGAGGTAATCCATCTGTTTTTCTTTGATAGTTAGTTAATGTTTATGGACATGCATGTAACTTTGTGACGGCTACATATAATCTTACAGTCTGTCAAAGGTCTCAGGAAGACCCTTGAGGGTATCTCCATTCTCCAAACATCATGCATTTTATCCTATAGCAAAATTAGTGACCCCATTGGGGAGTATACATCTAGTTCCTGGTTCACCTGAACAGTTCTCAGTTTCCTCCTCCTTCTAAGACCTTGCTATACTTCCGCATTCCCTTTCTGACCCACCAAAACCTTGCTACATTCTGCCTTCATATATTCAGCCTCGAATATGATCCTAAAAACCCTATTTTGAGTTGTTTTACCACACTAACGTATGTTAGCAGACTAAACAATGCTTTATAAAGCTCTGTGTCTGCACAAACAAAGCGGTAGTGGACCAAGTAACTCTCTATGGCCAGTGCTACAGAGCGTTAGTTCCCCAAATCTTGACATACAGTTGTGTCTGTAAACTCGAAGGGTTGGGAAGCCTGCTTATTGACTGAAAAGGATCTGCAACTACATTTTATTAGCAATATCAGTGTCTTGAATTTTTTTTTTTAGGAAATAAGTTTTTTTTCTTTCTTAAAACATTTTTTATAAAAGAAAAATCCACATTTTTTATTCATTCTTCTACTTGGCTGGTTAAAATCTGCTTTATTTTGGTTTCAAATAGTTGTTACAAAGAATTGGAAAGATTTATATTGGTTATGCATGTGTTATAATGACTACGATGCATGTAACAAATATGAATATGTGAAAGACTCTCACCTGTAGAATATAGCTTTCTTCATCGAAATGATGAGCCCCAGAATTGGGTAACTTATTGGGCTCATTTTTCCTAACTGTTATTCATCATTCCACCATTTTTCATAGTTTATGCATGTTTTTTGAGTATATTTATGTTAGTTGAATGAATGAGAATAGTCACTTGACCAAGAAGGCTAACACGTGGTTATTGCAGATTTTTGGACAAATTTTGGAATGAGACCAAGAATTTATGATCCAGATGACAACCAAGAATGAAGGAACAAGGGTGAGGATTCATAGGAAGGGTGTATCCTACACTAAATTGCCCCTTCCTTGAATTCTCCACCCTCAGCTCGGAGTTCAGCAGGCCACCGAAAAGGATTCCCAAGGGCCGCCGAGCAGTTTTGTGTAAAGTGACTGATCACTGGCAGTTTGAGCAGTTGAGCCCCTTGAGTTAAGGAGGGTTATTGGAGGCCCTCATAGTGTATAAGAAGGAAGGCTTCCAACCTTTTTAGGTTACTTTTTGAATAGTTGTATTTCGCACTATAGTGCCGCTTAGCTTCACAGCTCAGTTTGTAGCTTCTGTTGTACAACATTCTTTGTGACATGGTTACTTTTTGAGTAGTGGAAAGCAGTATCATTGGCATCAGTTCTAAGCTTCCTCTTAGGAGCTTGTATCTCTTGGGGTTGGGCCCAACCCAAGTGCCAAGGCCTCCTTTGTGTATTGTTATGTGTTTTTTTTGTCTTTATAAAAATAATTTTTGTTGAGTAGATTAACATCTTGCTTGGTTACCTAGGTCATTGTTGATGATTACACAGGTTTTTCATGTTTAGATTGATTTGATAGACTGATAATATAGAAGATCTTCAGAAAAAGGCTATCAAGGACCCTTGATCTCACCTCTCGCTCCGTGGGACCATGAGCTAAGACCAATGTGTCCTTGCTGCCACAAAAAACATTATCTTTGCTTCATCATGCAATTGTTAGTGTTAGATTCTCATTTGTAGAAGTTGATACCAATTGTCATTACATGCTCAGGTTCATGATTCCTTAGTTTTCATAGCTATTTCACATGATTTCATTGCAAATAAACTTCTTTTCATTTTCTTTGCTATTATTTAGGTTAGATTAGGTTAAAGTAGCTATGTACTTGGTTTTCCGAGTCTTTTTTTGTTCATTTTGGGAAATAACTTGCAGAGCACCTGTAATACCTCTCTATCTGCCCTTACTCCATCAATCCCACCTTTTCCATCCTCTAACTCAGATTCTTGCCTTACATTTGCCACATTCTCTCGCTTTGCCCTAATTTCCATATTTTGTGCAACATTGCTCTACCCTCCTTGAATAAATCCAACGATCCTCACCACTCCTCAGCTCCATCCACAAAGTCCAGGACCTCCTCACACCCTTACCTCACCTCCATACCCACTTCTTCACCTTTCTTCCTCCATCAACCCTCCAAAATCCCCCTTTTGGAACATCCTGTAGAAACCCTGCAGACTTCCTGTAGAAGCTCATGAAAGTGGTTTCTTGATATCCGAACACTGTGAAACTCTCTGGACGGGTGCTAGGGACCCCTTACACCCTCTTCTCACATTCCCAACCTCCTGCAAGTTCTTTTCCAGTTCCATTCCTCACCTCGCCTCTGCACAATCAACAACAGTCGAACACATGCAAGATAATTCCACAAATATGAGTCAAAAATACAAAAAGATGTTCCTTTTTCAGATTCCACTTCAGAGATACCTTAGACACATGCACTTTACCTTTCCAAGAGTCAATGGCATCCATTTCTGTAGCTTTCATCCTTTGACTTGCACCAGTATGGTTAGTCGAAAAAGCTAGGGTTTGTTAGGGTTTGCATTTCCTTTTAGCTTTCATCTTCTTTCTATAAGTAGATTAGCCTCTTTTGAGTTAGCTTTCATCCATCACAGTTAAAAGCTTCTTCTAAGAACTCATAGAAGTTGGCTTAAGCTCCTAGAGGACTTATGCCAGCTAATCCAGTGACAGTCTGCGGCAAGAGTTAGTACTTGTGCATACAGCACTGTTGCTTCCAAGTTTGTTACGAACTACCGGGTTGATAAAAGTAAAGAAGGGAGTCTCAGGAGTTGCAGCATTATTGCTGCAATACTGGAGCCCACCATATTTTTGGCGTTGTTTCTGGGTAAGCGTCAGAGTATTTATGATTACTGCTTTTCTTCTATTTTCTACTACAACCTTTTGCTAAGTAGTTTATTTCAGCAAGCGTAGAGTAGTTGTTTCATTTCCATTCTGCAGTTTCATTTCCACAAAAGTAGATTAGACATTTCCCGCTTTCACAGATTAGCATTTCAATTCCGCAATTTCCATTCTGTAACCATATCTTAGCATTTCATTTCTGCAATTTCCATTCCACAACTATAGCTTAGCATTTCGTTTCTGCAATTTCATTTCCGCATTTAGATTAGTCCTTTCCTACTTTTTTTCAATTTTGCATTTTCATTTCAGCAAGATAGATTTTAGTTAGTTGTAGTTCAATCTATTTCAGTTTTGCAGGTACAAGCAGAGAAAAAAACCAAAGAAACCAAAAATATTTCATTTCATGCCTCGTAGGAACAGAGACAATACCGAAAAATTCTTGCCTAACACCCCCACCACATCCCTGAGTTACCCTTTTCTCTTCTTTGGTGGCAGTGATCCATAAGAACCTATAGGTGAACCTCCTAAGATATACGAAGATCCTATAATAGAAGAAGAGTGAGAGAACATTCCTCTTGAGACCATGGTCGAACACAGAAATGGTATAGGAGATCAGGAGAGAATAGAAGGTGCCTTTCCCATCCTAAAGATCAACGGGGACATGAAAATGAAGAAAATAAGTCCCTCAGCCTTACCTCACTTACATGGGTTGACCACTGAAGACCCTGATACCTTCCTGTTTGATTTTTCTATCCTTTGTCGAACTTATGACTATGTAGAGGATGAGAAAAAGTTGAAACGCTTTCCTTCTACCCTCAAGGAAGTAGCACTACGCTGGTTCATGGGGTTGCCTAGAAACAGTATCACAACTTGGGCTCAGATGCAACAAGCATTTAACAACAAATACTGGGACTACTATAGGTCAAAAGAAACAAAGGGAGAGATCTTTCAGATGACCATGGGAAGTGATGAGTCTTTAGAAGACTACGAGGAAAGGTTCCAACTTAGTTATAAATGGGCCAGGTGCACACTTGACCCTGAACCTCTGAAGCTGGTTCTGTTCCGAGGAGTCCCTGAAGACCTTCTAGATACCCTCCATTTGCTAGCTGGAGGAGACATCTACCAGCTACCTTATGAGGACATAAAGACTGTGTTTAGAAACCATGCTAGGGCAGCCCAGAAAAGAGGTAGGGGGAATCCACTTTCAGCTAGTGCCACCTTCTCCAAGCATGAGTTTGCTAATCAGATGGAAGACCTTAAAAGTGAGATGAGACAGACCATTGCCATGCAACTAGATACTTTATGAATCCAACAGAAGAAAGAGGAAATTGAGAGGGCTTTGGCCATTTTTTGTCCCAGATGTACAAGGAAGCATCCTAAGAACGAGTGTCCATTGCACTCAGTGGAGGTATGTTTCGTTTGTGAGGAAGATCACCCCACAAACCAGTGCCCAACCTTACCTGGATTTAAAGCCATGTACCAATGGATTGAGGTAGCCACTGAACCACTCTACTTCCTCAACCAAAGGAGGCCACATGGAACCAAACCTTACCAACAGGGGAAGAAAGGGACATCCCAAGCTTATTATAGCCCCAACCAATCCACTCATATACCTTCTTGGGTGCCCCCTGCTCATCCTCCATGGTCCGCACCTCCTCCATGGTCTTATCCATCTTAATACCATAATCAACCTGCTGCTCATTCGTTTCACTCACATGTCCAACTGCAACTTCATTGGAATGCACCTCAACCAGGGTGGAGGCCCCAATACAACTCTCCTCCCACCATTCTGCCTCCACCACTGGCTCAACCACAACCATTATCTCCTGGTCCTCCAAGACAGCCCCAGATGCCTACTCAACCGAACCTGAACCCCAACAATAGACATGCCTAGCAGGTATACACTGGGGAGACAACATGCCCTACCTATGCTGTGGAGATTCAGGAGATCAACCTACGATCTGGAAAGGTCCTTCCAGATCGCCAACCTCCTCCCCTGGAGGATGAGGAAGAAAGACAAGAAAGTGAACCCAAAGCCATTCCACCCTTTCCTGAGGGACTAACAGTAACCACGCAACCAAACCCAGAGGAGACTGAACCTCTGGGAGAACTTAAATAGTTGTGTGTGAAAATACCACTTCTCCAGGCCATAAAAGATGTACCAATATACAACAAATTGATCAAGGAGAAGTGTTTCAGGCACCCAGGCAGGTGCAAGAGAGATGCCCCGACTACCAATGTCATAGGACAATTGTCCAATCTAATGTTGGGGCAAGTAATCTGTCCAAAATATTTGGACCCTGGGAGTCCTGTAGTTGATGTCCACATCCATGGCACCATAATCCCCCACACCTTGATTGATCTAGGGGCTACCATTAATGTGATGACCAGGGACACTATGCTCAAACTTAACCTTCAGTTCCTTACAAAATACCTCGACAGTACTGCAACTAGCAGACCGCTCCACCGTGACTCCCGAAGGGATTGTGGAGGATGTCCTAGTCTCTGTTGACTCTTGGGAGTACCCTGCAGACTTCTTGGTCCTTCAGCCAAAGGAAAAACTCATTAGATACCCCCTCATTTTGGGAAGGCCTTGGTTAGCTACTACGAATGCTTGCATCAATTGTCGAGTTGGGAACATGACCATCAAGAATGGTCCTATGTCCAAGCAACTAGTCCTATACCTTCTTGCCCGACCTCTGTTAGAACATGAATTACCACTCTGGTTGGAGGAAGGAGATGAGGACAAAGTCTACTCTACACCATTGTGCACAGTAGAAGCCACCAGGCGAGGTCCTCCAACTGAGGATGACTTGATTGAGAATTTGATTCAAAATCCACCTCCCAGTGCACTGTCATTAGAGGAGTTAGTGGAAGCTACCCAAGCTAGTGCTTTAGTGGACCTCTGTGTGGTTGATCTGACCTCACCTAGAGTTTAGAATGTGGAATTTGGCCCTGAAATAATCTTAAAGATCAGCTCATCCCTATCTCCCTCCCAGGAGAAGGAGTTGTGTAGCTTATTGAACCACCATTTGGATGCTTTTGCTTAGAGCTATAAGGAGATGAAAGGAGTCCAGCCTTCAGTCTGTACCCATCACATTTACAATAAAGAGGATTGTAAACCAGTCAGGCAGCCTCAGAGGAGAATGAATCCAGCCCTTAAGGACATTGTCAAAGAAGAATTGCAAAAGTTGTTGGATGCGGGATTCATCTACCCCATCTCTAACAGTGAGTGGGTCTCACCTCTGGTTCTTGTGCCCAAGAAAAATGAGAAGTGGAGAATCTGTGTAGATTACCGAGAACTTAACAAAGCCACCAGGAAGGACCATTTCCCTTTGCCTTTCAGAGATCAAGTGTTGGATGGACTGGCAGGGAAGAAGTTCTTCTCTTTCCTAGATGGGTTCAGCGGGTATAATCAGATCCAAATCAGCGCATAGGACCAAGATAAGACCACCTTCACTTGTCCATGGGGTACCTTTGCCTACTAGGTCCTTCCCTTTGGGCTATACAATGCTCCTACCACTTTCCAGAGAGCGGTACTGAGCATATTTGCTGAGTTGGTTCACGATTCGGTGGAAATCTATATGGATGACTTTACTCCTTATGGGTCCAACTTCCAAGAAGCATTGACTAACCTGCGAAAAGTTTTAACCAAGTGTATTGAGATGAACCTGTCCCTGAATCCCGAAAAATGTGAATTCTTAATGACTCAAGGGACCGTTCTAGGTCATACAGTTTCTCAACAAGGATTATAAGTGGATCCCAACAAGATTGCTATCATCCAAAAGGTTCCACCTCCTCAAAAGGTAAGAGATGTTTGGAGTTTTCTAGGCTTAGCAGGATATTATAGAAGATTCATTAAGGATTTCAGTAAGCTAGCCTTGCCATTGTTTGGTCTCTTGGGGAAAGATGTTGAGTTTAAATGGACTGACGACTGTCAAGGGGCTTTGGATGAGTTGAAAGATAAGCTGGTGTTCGCCCCGATTTTGAGAGGTCCAAACTAGACCCTACCTTTCCACATCTACACCAATGCCTCGAACAAAGCCATAGGGGTATCCTTAGGACAAGTTGAGGAGAAACTACCATATTCCATATACTTTGTCAGCAAAAAACTGTCCAAGGCAGAAATGAACTATATTGTAACTGAGAAAGAGTTCCTAGCTGTAGTACATTCCCTAAACAAGTTCAGACACTACATCACTGGTTATCAAACATTTGTACACATTGATCATGCCGTGATTAGATATTTAATGAATAATCCTGATGTAAATGCTCGTATCATTAGATGGTTACTTTTGTTGCAGCAATTTGATTTGACCATTGTCAACAAGCCAGGTAAGGAAAATGTTGTTGTTGACTTCCTATCTAGATTGGATTTGCTTGCAAGAGAAGAAGGGACAGTGGATGACCAAATGTTAGATGAACACCTGTTTTCTATCTCATTACTCTCTCCATGGTTTGTTGATATAGAAAATTACTTGGTCTCAGCACAATTCCCTCCACACCTATCCTCAAAGGAGAAGAGAAAAATTGTGAGGAAGAGTGCCCCATTCACTTCGATCGGGGGCAACCTATTTAAACTTGGCCCAGATAAAATATTGAGGCGTTGTGTTAGGGAGGAGGAAGTCTTTGACATCCTCCTAACCTGTCATGATGGGCCCTATGGAGGCCACTTTGTAGCAAGAAGGATTGCCTTCAAAATTCTACGGGGAGGCTACTATTGGCCTACTCTTCATCAAGATGTTAGAAGATACATCAACCAGTGTGACCAATGTCAAAGGATGGGGAAACCGACTCCAAGGGATGAAATGCCCCTCCAACCTCAAGTGACCTCCGAGCCATTTGAGAAGTGGGGCATGTATTTTGTGGGTCCTATCAACCCTCCTTCAAAGCAAAGGTCTTACATCATTGTGTGCACCGACTACCTGACAAAATGGGCAGAAACAAAGGCAATCAAGGCAGCGACAGAAGAAAAAGTGGATGAGTTTTTAAGGGAAAATATCTTCTACAAGTTTGGCTGCCCAAGAGAGCTAGTCACCGATCAAAGAAGCCAATTGACCTCTAACCTGATCGAAGACCTACTCGCTCATCACAAGATCAAGAACAGAACTTCCACCCTGTATCACCCACAAGCAAAAGGGCAAGTGGAAGTCACTAATAGAGTGTTGGAAGAGATTTTGACTAAGGTGGTGAGCAACAGCAGAAAGGATTGGGAAAATCGACTGGTTGAGGTCACCTGGGCCTACAACACCACTTGGAAAACTACAACAGGTTTCACACCTTATGAGTTGGTTTACAGGAAGAAGGCTCTGCTGTCCATAGAATTCGAGTACAACACATTGAGGGTGGCAGCTCAGCTGGACCTAGATCTCAGCCATGCGCAACAGGAAAGATTACTGCAACTTAATGGATTAGATGAATAGAGAATGCAGGCCCTCTTCAACTCAAAGTGGTTCAACTCCAGAGAAAGATATGGCATGACCGACACCTTAAAGAAAAGAAATTCTATCCAGGAGATTAGGCGTTGTTGTATGACTCAAGATACAAGGATTTCAAAGGGAAACTGAGGACAAGGTGGTTAGGACCATATACAGTGGAAAAATGCAACGGTAATGGTTCATTCCTTATCAGAACCATTGATGAAGAAGCCATCCCCATGCTTGTCAACGGGAATCGATTGAAAATCTATAGGAAACCCCTTTCGAGGCAGGAGTTCGTTGAAACTTTTTACAAATCAGTGCTAGTAGTGGAGAAGGGCCCTATCTCTACTCCACCCACACCTTCAGCATCAAAAGAAAAAACACAGAAAAATGGAATAAAAATATCCCTGGGTGAAAATTTCTTAGAGGCACCTGGGGAAGACAGTGAGGGAGAAAACCTCATGGAGGTGCCCCAACTGTCTCTCTGAAACAAAAAGCAGGCCTAATCCCTGTGAAATAATTGTAGGTAAGGACGGTCACGCAAAACAAGGATAGGGGTCCGCACCAGGCTACAGAACACCCTCACAGACACTTCCTCCATGACCACTCACCTTTCCTAGGATTTGATCGCAGTCTGGTTCAGATTTCAGCTTCTATAGGAGCTCTGCCTCTTCTATAGGAAGTCTATGTCTTCTACAAGAAACATCTCGTAGAACCTTCGGGCAAGCCAAAATCGATTTTGGAGGGGAATCTGAAGGTTGGAATCTACTTGTTGGGCCTACAACCACCCCTGTTTCCATCCATCACCGTATGTCACCCCTGTTTCATCTCTTTGCACCTCCGTTGCACCCACCTAATTATGTGTTCCTGCACAGTCACACAAGAAACCCAGTTTTCCTCAGATTGCTAGCAATAATTTTTAGTTATAAATCAGGCAGTAGTGTCTCGCTCACCCTACTTGTCAATCTCCACCTGGATGCCTCATCAGCCGAATCCTTCACCAGCAATATAGCCCTGCTCGTTTAGCTTGCATTCCAGGAGGAGAAGCAGCTACAGGATATCCTACAGGAATCCTGTAGCAGCTGATCCCTCTAGAAGACATACTCTAAAGATAGGGATGGCCAAAAACAACAAAGGGAACATGTAGAGGGCTCATCTAGGACGTGAAAATATCCTCGACAGCCGAAACAAAGCAAAACCTGTGCATGCAGTGATAACAACCAAAGGATCGGGTTCCAAAACTCATACATACAACATCCACGAATGGAGAAATGGGTTCTAACACCCGTGCATGAGGTAGCAAGAAGTGAAGCAGTGGTTCCAAGACCCGAAGTCTACATAACGCGGCCATGGCCATGCAGGTAAGTGTCTAAACTCATTCGTCAATTGCATAAACTATATTCTAAAAACTGCATGCTTATGGAAATGGTCTGGATTGAATGGGATCAGTAGCCAGTCAATTGGCCACCCTCAACCAGTTACATAGCTTCGTGGGATCCAAACAAGCTTAGTTACATTCGAAATCGCCGACGACATGTGTAGCCGACACGTGTGGAGTGGCCAATCGAGGAAAAATTGTCGGGACTGGCAGTGGTGGCGGCGGTTAATGGCATAGGGGAAGTGATGGCGGTCAGAGACACGCAGGGAAATTATGGCCGTGATGTTGGATCAATAGCTCGGTCCAACCACCTCATCCCCTCACCACGAATTACGCCACAGTTAAACGATGCTCGGCTGAGACGCACACCACCTTCTGTTCATTTTCACTTGCAACGTCCTCGGCCGAAGTACGCGTCCTCTGCTTCCAAAATCTGTTAACCCATTTTTCTCCACTGGTTTTTTGGCCTACTTCAAAAATCTCCCACGTACCGGGCTTGTTCAAAGGTGCAGTGACATGCTACAGAAAACAGCAGGTCTTCTATAGGAAGTGCTCTATAGGAAATACTACACAGCTTTCCGGAGTAGGGAAGCCTGGGATTTTGCTTCGTAAAATTTGGAGTTCCAAGAGAGGTAGGCTCGAAAAACTCTTCCATGCATGGTATGTTTCAAAAAGTTTGTGAATTGGACTGTCTTAATTGGGGAATCAGAGAAAAATCAGCCTGTGAGTTGGAAATAGCAATTTGCTTGTGTATTGCACAGAATTTCTTAGTTGTTTCTGCATCAAAGTTCTCCTCCACGTTTCCTATTTTAAAAAATTCTCCTATAGGGAAGATATGCAACTGTGAGAGCTAGCCTGTGTATGAAGAATTTGAATTTACATGGTTGTATGTATGCTGGGGATAAAAATTGAGCTTTGTACTTTGTCTGTGGAAACCCAATTTTTCCCTTCATAAATGGACAACCGAGTTTTGGGCAACAATAGCCTTAAAACCAGGGAATTGGTGCCAATTAAAATTTGACCACCCGAGAGATCCCTTCTTGAAGTTCAAGGGAGGAAACCATAAACAACATTCCGTTTTCTGATCAGAGCATAAAAGAGAGCACTCTCACCATGCCAGGGGGGTTTATCAGGAAATAACCCTCGGATCCCAGTAAGCTACACGAGCATCCTGAGGTGGTGAACCTCTTCACCCATGCCAATTGGAAGTCCTTTTGTGACAAAATTCAGGGTCATGACGATGAGACAACGGAGGAATTTGTAATGTCCTTGCAACCTGAATCAAAGACACAGGCCATAGTGAGTTTCAGGGGGTGGACCCTAGAACTCACCCTTAAGCTCAATAGTCGTGTTACAGGTCTACCATTGGGGCTCCCTTGGAGCAAAGAAGAGAGGTCATTGGGCCAAGCAGCCAAGAAAGCATTCTTTCTACCCAAGGAACATCATGTAGAAGACAAGAACGGGGTTCACAGAACCAGCTTACCTCCTCTCTGGAGTGAAGTTAGTTTCCAAATCATGAAATACATTACCTGTGAAGGGAGGTTCAACATTGTCTATGGCTATCATTTCAGGTTGTTGAGTGAACTAAGACATGGAATGGATTTACCTCCAGAAAAGAAGTTGAGCATCCCCTATTTTCTTCTGCAGTCCTTAATTGAATGTGGCACAAAATTTAATGAAGGGACAACGGATCAGTTAGCCGATCATGGGCTCATCAAACTTTTAGTGGAAGATGCCCTCCACACCTACAGTATCCCACTCTCTTGGGATATTTTCTGAAACATGTCCAGAGATGAGGATATTTGAATTCTGGCTGAGGAGCTCACCTCATCTAGCAGTGAAGAAGGGGGACACACTGAAGCAGGAGAGAAAACCGGTGGTAAATAAACATAGGGCAAATAAACACAAAAAGGAAAAAAAGAGGAACAGGGAAAGGGCCAAATTCCTGAGCCTAAAATAGTGGGAGGAACAAAGGCACAAACACCCAGGTAAAAACGATTGCAGGGTAGGGCAGAGAGGGCTGAAAAAGTCCAACTAAAGAGTGTCACAGAAAAAGAAACCACAGAGAAACAAAAGGAAAAGACACCCCCAACCAAACAGATCGAAACAGTTGACACAGGAATTTCTACAGGAAGCATGAAAATAGAACAGCAAGAGGAGAAATCACATGATATTTTGACCAGGGAGGCAGTAGCTGTGTTGGCTGCCTTAAGAACATCTCCAAAACAAAAAGGGAAGCGAAAAAGGAAACCCTCCATGTACTTTAAGGCAAGGAGGAGCACGCAGATCAAAGCTGGCAGACCCCAGCCACAGTCAAAGGAGCCAATTATGATTAAGGACACCACATCTAAACAAAAGGAAGAGTCTCCTTCAAAGGCATCCATCACCTATGAATGGGGAAGTCCAAAAACCTCCACCTAGAGAGAGAGGCTTAGGATGATGGACACAAAGACATCTCTACAGGAATTTGAGATGGTTCTACAGGAAACTCTGGCTAAGCTAAAGGAGACCGAGGAATTGGAGGAACAGGAAGCTAAATCATCACAGGAAGAAGAAAAGGCTAAGAAAATTTTGGAACCAAGCCATCAGCCTAGCTTGGGCTCCTACTATAACCTGTTAGAGGCCGGAAAGATAATTCCCCAGAAATTCACGGTGCCACATGTCTTTGCACTAGAAGAAGAGAGAGTGAGGACTCACACTTGGATGAAGATCGCCAAGTCCAAGGGTGTGGCAGACATAGGTCCCCTAGAAGAACAACTCAAGGAGGCAAGAAAGGAATTGGTTATGGTAAGGCATGTGGAAAGCAGTCAGCGGGTCAAACTACAGGAAGCAAACGAGCTGCTAAAACAACAGGTACAACTACAGGGACACTATAAGGAAGACAGGCCCCACTCCTTGGGAGAACAGTAGCAACAGGAAAAGCCTCCAGCAGATAGAGAGACCTCTGATGAACCGTAGAGAAAGGACGGGCTGCAGGCTAAGGTTGAGGCACTAACTAGACAGCTATAGGAGAAGGAATTCCAAGCAGCATAGGAGATACAGTCTCTAAGTCAACATGTACAAGAGAAGGAAGCCCAACTGGCCTGCATGGCCAGCTGGGTAGTAGAGGCCATGCAGTGTAGGAAACCTACCAAATCATATGCCTTATACCTTAAGGATCAATGGTTGCAGTTCCATATTAACACCTTGGCCTAAAGGAGCACCACTCCATTTCAAAACTACCATCAATTCATGGCTTTATGTGACAGTAGCTCATCAGAGGACAAGGCCAAATTATCAAAGTTCTACTTACACAACTTGGCCCTTCCCAACATGAATTCATGGGACCCCAACGCTGTGGTAGGAGATGTGCAACTTATGGCCATGCCCTCTTAGCTAAATCATGAAGAAAAGAGGGTAGCAGAGGTCCGAAATATTATGGACAGGGAACTAAGGGAACCACTGGTGATTAGAGCAAAGCCGAAGGATCCCTCAACATTAATATATGCCCACCAGCACTTGGCCAATGACTCTCAGGCCCTACCAGATTACATTGAATGACAAGCTAAGCCATAGCCCATTTTTAGGACATGGAAAGACTGTTGGGGGATAAATGCATTCATGCTTGCACACGGAGGTGGAACACACTGTCCGACAGCCTAAAAATAAGAGGGTACCACTCCCCAACAAGGATGAGGGAGGCCTTGGCAACAGTACCCCTCTATAAACAGTCAATGCAAAATCTGAAAGCCAAGTGGATTAGCCTAAAGCTCAGTCCTCCCTTGCTTTTGGGGATGCTGGAAGGAATCAAGGAAGAGAAGGAACACATGCAGTGGGAGGAAGTGGAAAGAAAAGCATGATTTCATGACCGTGAAGAATATATCACCTCGGAGGCCTGGGATGTGAGAGAGGTGGTCAAGGCAATCAAGGATGATGAGCTGGATTAGTTTCTCAGAGGATGAGCAACCCATTTAGTAGGGGGTGATGATGAGCCCCGGAATTGGGTAACTTATTGGGCTCATCTTGCCTAACTGTTCTTCATTAATCCACCATTTTTCATAGTTTGTGCATGTTTTTTGAGTATATTTATGTTAGTTGAACGAATGAGAATAGTCACTTGACTACGAAGGCTAACACGTGGTTATTGCATATTTTTGGACAAATTTTGGACCAAGGCCAAGCATTTATGAGTCAGATGATAGCCAAGCATGAAGTAACAAGGGTGAGGATTCATAGGAAGGGTATCTCCTACACTAAATGGCCCCTTCATCAAATTCTCCACCCTCAACTCGGAGTTGAGGAGGCCACCGAAAAGGATTCCCAAGGGCAGCCGAGCAGTTTTGTGTAAAGTGATTGATCACTGGCAGTTTGAGCAGCCAAGCCCCTTGAGTTAAGGAGGGTTGTTGGATGCCCTCGTAGTGTATAAGAAAGAAGGCTTCTAGCCTTCGTAGGTTACTTTTCTAACATTTGTATTTTACACTATAGTGCTGCTTAGCTTCACAGCTCAGTTTGTAGCTTCTGTTGTACAACTTTCTTTGTGACATGGTTATTTTTTTAGTAGTGGAAAGCAGTCTCATTTGGAATCAGTTCTGAGCTTCCTCTTAGGATCCTGTAGCTCTTGGGGTTGGGCCCAACCCAAGTGCCAAGGCCTCCTTCATGTATTGTTATATGTTTTTGATGTCTCTATAAAAAAAATTATGTTCAGTAGATTAACATCTTTCTTGGTTACCTAGGTCATTGTTGATGATTACACAGGTTTTCATGTTCAGATTGATTTGATAGACTGATAACAGAGAATATCTTCAAGAAAATGCTATCAAGCACCCCTGATCTCACCTCTCCCTCCGTGGGACCGTGAGCTGAGACCAAGGTGTCCTTGCCGCCACCAAAAACACTGTCTTTGCTTCATCATGCAATTATTAGTGTTGAATTCTCATTTGCAGAAGTTGATACCAGTTATGGTTATGTTCTCAGGTTCATGATTTCTTAGTTTGCATAGCTATTTCACATGATTTCATTGCAAATAAACTTTTGTTCATTTTCTTTGTTGTTATTTAGGTCAGATTAGGTTAAAGTAGTTAGGTCCTTGGTTTTCCGAGTCTTTATTTGTTCAGTTTGGGAAATAACTTGTAGAGAACCTATAATACCTCTCTATCTAACCTTACTCCATCAATCCCGCCTGCTCCATCCTCTAACTTAGATTCTTGCCTTACATTCGCCACATTCTCTCGCTTTGCCCTAATTTCCATATTTTTTTGCAACATTGCTTTACCCCTCCTTGAACAAATCCAACCATCCTCATCACTCCTTAGCTCCATCCACCAAGTTCTAGACCTCCTCACACCCTTATCTCACCTCCATACCCACTTCTTCACCTTTCTTCCTCCATCAGCCCTCCAAAATCCCCCTTTCAGAACATCCTGTAGAACCCCTCCAAACTTCCTGTAGAAGCTCACGAAAGCGGTTTCTTGATATCTGAACACTGTGAAACTCTCTGGAAGGGTGCTAGGGACCCCTTAGGCCCTCTTCTCACCTTCTCAACCTCCTGCAAGTGCCTCTCCAGTTTTATTCCTCACCTCGCCTCTACACAGTGAACAACAGTCGAACACATGCAAGATAATTCCACAAATAAGAGTCAAAAATACAAAAAGATGTTCCTTTTTTAGATTCCACTTCAGAGATAGCTTAGACACATGCACTTTACCTTTCCAAGAGTCAATGTCATCCATTTCTATAGCTTTCATCCTTTTGCTTGCACCAGTAGGGTTAGTCGGCAAAACTAGGGTTTGTTAGGGTTTGCATTTCCTTTTAGCTTTCATCTTCTTTTTGCAAGTAGATTAGCCTCTTTTGAGTTAGCTTTCATCCATCACATTTAAAAGCTTCTTCTAAGAACTCGTAGAAGTTGGCTTAAGCTCCTAGCGGACTTGTTCCAGCTGATCCAGTGATAGCCTGCAGCAAGAGCTAGTACTTGTGCATACAACACCATTGCTTCCAAGTTTGTTATGAACTACCCAGTTGATAAAAGTAAAGAAGGGAGTCCCAAGAGTTGCAACATTATTGCTACAATACTGGAGCCCACCACGAACTGAATATTTTTTTCAAGGCATTGTATTTTGCAAGATTTTTGAGTCAGAGTCCCATCACAGTTCATACATCAACTCCCCTACCTAAGAAACTAAAAAAGTACACATAAGATTTACCTAAAATCAATAAATAACTCTTTACTGAGAAAACAAGCATTAGTTTAGGCTAGGATCTTGGGATAAGCAGTGTGAGTAAACTTCCCAAGATCAGAAACCAAATTTAGTGTCATTAAAAGAGATAAAATTCCTTCTGTACTCATACTAACGGGACCACTCCAGTCAAAGCAGAGCTAAATATGATACAACATCAGACTATAAGTTAAGGTATCCCCCCTTCACCTGCAACTCCATTGGGTATTCTATGTATTGGGGATCCCTTCGGGGATTTCAGAGCTAAGTCAGGGACTCAGGTATCCTGCCTACACAGTGTACTATCTGCAACTATGTCCCCCCCAGTAGTGTCTATGATCTGAGGCATCCTTAGTGGCCAAAATTTTAGGGACTTACACAAGGTGATTGGGGTGGGTTGTCTTGGTACCTAACACAGATGAACCTACTCTGTCTTAAGTTTTTGCGAAGGTGCTCATCTTCACGAGAGTACTTGGCCCCTCAATTTAAGGTTCGAGAAAACCTCTAGAGTAACCGTAAGTAGACATTTGGCTAGCCCTCTCTATTATTCATTGTGATACTGGGTTTCATCTCTAGTGATGGGTGCTTATCAAACGACACCATTTCCCTCTATTTGTTGATAGGTCAACTTAGTGTATTTTTTATATTTTTTAGGTACCCGAGTGTTGTCATTGATAAAAATTAAGAGTCACCATGGTTACATCTAGCCCTCATTGTCAATTTAGACGATTGTTAGGACTTCCTCCACTCATTGTGGAAGATCCGTTGAGCTCCAGTGAACTGCATTCACCATCTTCAAAAAATCAGTCTCCTAGATCTCACACAAAATCTTTTTGGACAATCGACGATTCAAGTTTTCCATAAGATTTCTTTACCAAAGGATTTCTTCCTCCCAACCCTCCATTCACGAATCCATTAGAACCACTCTTTGTTCCCGTGGCACCTATACTCCCTATTTCTTTAGTTGGAACATTTCCATCCATCCTGTTGACGACTAACAGGTCGTGGAACTTTGCGGACACTTTTGGTCCCCCACCACATCCCTAGTCGACAGTCACCACCACACCATTGATGGTGAACCCTGCTATCTTGTTTGTCCCAGGTATAAACCCTCACATTTCACCCTCCATGAATGGCACCTAGACTATGCCAGGTTCCACCCCTTTAGTGTCAAACTCTATAACTTCGACAAGTGCTACATACAATGCTCCTTATAATGCTCAATATAGCATGGTTAGCGTGGATCCCATCAACCAAAAATATCGTTGGCATCCATTGTACAAGTCAACCCCCCAGATTCAAGAATCTGGGGGCACTTCCAATATGCATATACCGGTTAGGAACATAACAGCTCCCCCTCCATTTTCAGGCATTCATGGTTAATCACTAATTGACATGAGCACTCCTTATGTCAATCAAGGACATATGGTTAGTTCTGTGGTGGGAAAGATTATTCAAGGAGGTCCCAACCAATCCATGGTGGCACCCTACTCACAAATTCAAATGAGTCAAGGGGGCATTGCTTATCCTGGGGGAAATTCTATACCCCAATATCACAATCCCCATGGAAATCCACAATACAACGCCATACCCCAAGGCAACCACTATACCACATAGCCTATGTATAATATTGGGACCCAAACAATGGGAGGATGACAAGGATCCTCAAGTCATATGTCATCACCTTGGTCTGAGCTGGGGGCACCACACACTCTACCTTTCTTGGCAACGTTGGATATCCTTGACTTGTACAAACTTACAAATGACCCCATCTGTCATAGCTTACTTTGGCCGCCAATCCCACATAAAATACCAATAGACATCCTCAAGTTTGAAGGGAAACAAGGGGAGGATCTAGGCACCCATATCACCACCTATCATCTTTGGTGTGTTTCCAACTCCATGGAGGATGATATGTCTGGTTACATCTTTGTCCTCGCACCCTCACTGGTAACATAGCCAAGTGGTACATTGAGATACAATGTGCATCAGTAAATGCCTTCAACACTCTAGCGATGGAATTCTTAAAGCACTTCCAGCTGCCCATCCACTATGAGACTGGGACAAAGCTCCTCACTTCATTACGTCAGGATACTGCCACTCACATCTCTGATCATATACATGGACAGAGACGTAGGCAGAGGTTAGTCAAAGCTCCCCTCCCAAACTATCTCTTAGCGGATTGGTTCTGTAAGTCCCTACCCCCAAAAATCACTAAAAATGTGCGTTAGCTGGTTTGGTCATAGAATACCAATCCATATGTCAAGTGCAGCACTTAGATTTGATATATTCATAGTCTGGCACTATTTACAACATAATCCCTAATGCCCCTTGCAACTCCAATGTTTCTGATACTCAGAACCCTGGACTACACACCGATGGGATTATCAGTGCAACCTTTGGGGCTGCTGTAAAACAACTCAGCAGTCACATCACCCAGATGTTAGTGGACCCCTCTACCAAATTGACTACTCTTCCTACCATCGTGATAAACGTTGTGCAATCTATGCAAAAACCCGGTGGTAAGAACAAGAAGAATAAGAAAAATATCACTCCTTTTGAGGAGCAGTCAACAAAGTAGCAAAGCCCAAAGTAGAAGGCCATTGTGCCTTCTGATGATGGAAAGAATAAACCCACTAGATTCCCTTGAAAAATCTATGTTGAAGACCACATGACCTATCGTTGCCCGTGTCTTCAGGAATCCACAAAGTACATTGCTAAAAAGGATACTGGTAGGACCCTCGCTATCCTTAATAATCCTTTCCCCTCTCAATAGCGGCAAAACCTTATTCCAAACCAACTCCAACCCCTGCAAGGGGGCAACGGTGGTTCACAACATCCTTCAATTGGTGAAGGATCTTCTACCATTTACACCTTTGAAATAGTATATCTACAAAAAAGAGCCAAATCCTATGGAGCTCCTATCTCTCATGCAAAGGAACCTTCCTCAATTCAAAACCCACTGCCGCCCAATGATTTTCATATCGAAAGGCCGGTTGTTGACCTTGTGATTCACCCCCCTAAAGGGGCACTGCGACACACAATGCACAATACATCTGCACGTGCCGCCCAAAACTACAGCATTGTAGAAGACTTGGCGCAAGAGCCGTCGGCTATGTCGATGCTTGAAGTATTACAAACCTGTCCAACAAAAAGGAAAGATTGTTTTTCGACTATTGGTGGTATCAACCAACAGGATTCCATGCTTGCAATTTTCAACATGGAAAAGTGTAAACCTCCCCTTTTCCACCAGCTTGCATTTTAATTGTAAATTTTTTCGAAAGGTAAAGGTATACACAGAACTGTCATCGACGAAGGTTCTTCTACCTACATCATGTCAGCTTCATGTTTGCTCGCTTTGGGTTCTCCAAACCTATCCCCACCATCAAATTCCCTTAAAGCTTTCAACCGCCACACTTTCATCCAAAAAGGTTACCTAGCTAGCTACCCCATCACTTTGTATGGGAAAACGGTAATGTTGGACATATAAGTCGTAGATAAAAAACTCGACTATAATATCTTGTTGGGTTGTAGTTGGACGTATGCCATGATGCCTGGGTCGTAGTTGGATGTATGCCATGACGGCCATTATTTCTACTGTCTTTTGCATCATCCTATTTCCATTGGATGGAAAGGTAGTTATAATGGACCAGCTGTCCTTCTGCACCCCTAATTATTCCTCGTTACCAAGCAGCTTTGTACCCCTAGTAGGTGGTGTACCTAACTCTTACATCGATATCGGTACCAATCTACTAAAGGCTTCCTCCTTCAGGGGTTGTTTCCCTCTTTAGCCACCCAAGGTTTCACAAACGGTCAGTATATTTTCATTTATTCCTCATGAACAGACCGATCCATGGATCATAGCTCCTTCAGACATTGACACTTACGGAGAACAAATGTTGTTTTCACTAACTGAATTGGCCTACCAAGCCATTCAATCTACATTTGCATCTCTGATCACCTTGGTTACGACCAACGATACCATTGCCCCTTCCATAACCACTCTTTCTTTCGATCCACTCAATCAAGTCCTACCTACGGACGAAGCTATTAGAGAAATCATGAGTTTAGAAGAGAGATCTTGGGAGGACTCCACCATCGTGCTTCAATATCTGATTCGAACATGATGCCTCTTCAAATATTGTCCCCTAACATACCAGAAATCATTTCCTCACCATATACAACTATCCAAACTTTGGAGGTGGAAGGAAACATGGAAAATATTTCAAAGACATTTCTCATCAATATTTCTGTCAAGATAGGCATCGTGGAAAACATCCAGATTGGAGCCGATTGCAAGCTTCACCTACCTTTAAGGAAATTGCAAGCTTCACCTATCTTTTTAAGGAATTCTGCGATGTATTCGCTTGGTCTTATGAGGAAATGCCTAGCATAGATCCGTCTATTGTTGAGCATGGGATCAAGATTTATGACAATGATAAACCTGTCCGACAAAGGCTTCGACCGGTCCATCCCTGCAAAACAGAAGCCATAAAAAACGAAATCAAGAAGTTGTTACATGCTAGTTTCATCTATCCTATTCCTTTAACGGAATGACTTTCCTTCTTATTGATAAAAAGCAAGGAACCATCCGCGTATGTGTCGACTACTGAGACTTGAATGCCGTGTGTGCCAAGGATAATTATCCGACATCGTTCATCAATCAAATCATCAATGATTGTGTTGGTTGTGAATCATTTTCATTCATGGATGGATTCTCAGGTTACAACCAAATTGCTATAAAACCCAAAGACTAGCAAAAAATTGCCTTCGTCTGCCCATGGGGCATTTTTTCCTATCGAAAATTCCCATTCAGTTTAAAGAATGCTGGAGCAACTTTTCAAAGAGCCATGGACTACGCATTTCAAGAAATCAGGCATATCATTCAAGCTTACTTGGATGACCTTCCAACCCATTCCAAGCAATGAACGCAACACCTAAAATATTTAAGAGCCATCCTTTTTAGGTGTTATATTTACAACATCTGCTTGAATCCACATAAATGAATTTTCTTTGTCGACTCTAGATGCTTACTTGGATTCATTTTCTCTATGTACAGGATTAGGGTTGATCCCAATAAGGTAAAGGCAATTACTCAATTTCCTGAACCACAATCCGTTCTACAGCTCCAATGTTTGTAAGGGAAATTAAACTTTTTACAATGGTTCATCATAAACTATGCTGAGTTGATGAAAGGATTTATGTGCCTACTTAAGAAGGGAGTGTGTATTTGTGGGATGATTAAGCTCAATGATCATTTGATGCCCTGAAAAAGGCGCTTATATCAGCCCCTTTCCTTAGTGCTCCCGACTATGGCAGTAAGTTTCTTCTATACCTGGCAGCCTTGCCATCCTCTCTCGGAATATTGTTCATTCAAACTCATGATGACCGGAATGAAAATGTGATCTATTATCTTTCCAAAGGCTTGGCTAGGCTCGAACTTAGATATTCACATGTGGAAAAGTTGTCATTGGCAGTCGTCTTTTTTTTCAACCAATTCTGACACTACATCCTGCTACGACAGACTACTGCCATCGCCTTGGAGAATCCCATGAGACATATCTTCTCTCGTCAAGTAATTGGAGGAAAATATTCAAAATGGATAGTGATCCTCCAACAATTTGATTTGGATTTCATAGTTGCCAAGGTGAAGAACTCCTTAGTCTTCATTGAACTTTTATCGGAACTTCCCATCATCGATCCTAATGAGATAGATCACAATCCTCTTCTAGATGAAGCTGTCTATCTTATCAAGACCACTGACCCTTGGTAGGATGACATTCTTGTCTATCTCCAAGCACAACAGTTCCACCCCGAACTATTGACAAGTGACCGTCGTCGCATCCACCACCAAGCGCGACACTATCTAGTGATTAACAATATGTTATATCATTGCGGTGCAGACATAGTTCTTCGATGTTGCATCACTCATGAATAGGCGGAACATGTTTTAAATGACTACCATGTTGGGGCATGTGGTGGTCATCTTTCTGGCATATCTACTACACAGAAAATCTTGCACGCAGGCTATTATTGGCCGACCTTGTTCAAAGATTATGTCAAGGCCATCTGACAATGCCATCCTTATCAAGTGTTCACAAAGAAAATGTGTGCTCCTCCGACCCTACTACACCTGTTGATCTCTTTCAGCCCCTTTTCCAAATGGGGGATAGAATTTTTAACTTTAAATCTCATTTCCTCTGTTGGACACAACTATATCATAGTAGCTATGGACTATTTCACAAAATAGGCCAAAGCCCTTCCCACTTACAGAGCTGATGGAGAAACCGTGATGCTATTCCTATTCAATCAGGTTATCTATCATTTTGGTGTACCCTGCACGATCGTTATAGACCATGGATCTCATTTCCAGAACCATATGATGTCTAATTTAACATCGCTGCTTGGTTTTCATCAGGATCAATCATCCTCCTACTACCCCCAAGCCAATGGTCAAGTAGAGGTCATCTATGGCGTCTTAAATACCATGATCCGTAGGTTAGTAGGAAATCATTAAACCAATTGGCACTGAATGTTACATTTCGCACTATGGGCATACTGAACTTCAGTAAAAACTGCCATGGGCTTTACACCTTTCCAACTCGCTTATGGCCTGGAAGCCGTTTTACCCATTGAGTGTCAAATCCCTTCCCTGTAAATACCCATTGAACTCCTTCCTAGCACTACTACTGAAGAAGAGTGCCTATTATACCTCAGTCAACTGGATGAAACCCATCAAGATGAGAATTGGCACTCGAGGCTCACAAGTACTGGGTAAAAACCCAATATGACAAAAAGGTCAAGCGTCGTTCCTACCAAGAGGGAGACCTTGTTTTTCTCTATGATAAAAAAAATGACCTCTTGGGGGAAGGAACACTTCAACCCTTATGGCTAGGTCCCTATGTCATCAAGAAATTTCTCTCAAAAGGGGCATATGAACTTCAGGATTGGGAAGGAGTCCTACTCACCGAGCCCAGAAATGGGCTCTATCTAAAAAAGTATTATGCCTTGTATTGCACTGGGCATGTGCTTTGTAAATTTATGTATTTATAAGATTTTCTTCCTTTTTTGGTGTGATTTGATTGTTTTGATATTTATTGGAGTATTTGTCTCATACATCCTTCTCGCAATCCAGATGTCTTCAATACCCTTAGCATATGTAGGATACGCGAATGGTGCCAATCGTCACACAGGGCACATTGCTTCAGTTGCTTGGGTCATCTACACACCTGAGTCAGAACTATTTTTTTCCGAAGGAGTCTTTCTTGGTACCGCCACCAAAAAAAAATTGATTCGATTACATGTCCGTAATTTCACTTCTCATGAAAGCGTAATCAAGGGACATCTGCAATCTGGTGGTCAGGTTAGACTCCTAGCTAATTGTTATGCAATTGACAAATCGTTATCGCATTCGTAATCCAATCTTGCTACATCATTATTTAAGCGTACAACTCCTAGAACATCAATTCAAATTAATCACATATGAAAACATTCCTAGAGAATTTAACGTGGTTGTTGATTCATTAGCTAACTATGTATTAGATTGCCATTTGTCTCATTCACTATAGAAGCATGCATGAAACTGAGTTAAAAATTTTACAAAAACATTTTAAAAACATTTACACCATCAAAATACCAAAATGTATATATATATTATATATATATATATATATATATATATATATATATATATATATATATCAAAATCCAGTCTTTTACATCGAAATATTCAAAAACTTGGATGTTTCAAGTACAAATTGGCTACTAAGCCCAGCTATAGACACCCATTCGCTATGCCGAAACACCTACTAAAATGAGCGTACTGCTCCTAAAATGATAAAACTGCTCTAGCTATCCTCCGAATAGGAACCAGAAACTGCTCAAGTACACTGAATGTGCGCCGCTGCATATAAGCAAGAATCTCCCTCATAGGAAGGGGAGGGGGACACCCATGCTCAAGTCCTCCAGGTTCCTCAGAACCTCATGACAATTATCAGCATCACAACCCCCATCAGGTAGTTGGCCTTCTCGTCTCATACGGCGGGGTTCGCTTGCAGGTCGTAATGGCGCCACATCTGTGTTAAGCATAAAGATTCATGTCAGTACTTATTTTTCCTATAAAAACATTACATAAACATTCAAAAGCTAAAAAATACTTGAAGTACTTTCAAAAATCATTCTCACCTTAAGGACCCCAGTTGGTCTCAGGCAGCAACATCAAGTCAGGGTCGTCGGTGAAGTCCATGCCCTCATAAGCATAGTCATCAATCATTACAATTTGGCCATGAAGCTACTGGAAGAAATCTTCCTCGAAGAAATTCAGATCATCCCTCCTCCTGTGCGAGGATCGAGTGATGACCATCACCCTTGTCTCGGCTCCCTTGGATCAAAGTGACCTCAGCTGATCCTTGGGTGCATAATAGATACCCTCTCAAGGATGAATGAAACTATGAGAGTACCATACCCAAATCTGTGTTGGGTCCGAGTCTTGCATGTCATTAACTTTGCCTTCAACTAGTGAAGCACTACTTCACACTAGTTGAACATTTGTGGCTAGACACAGTCAACTGCAAGCAACAGTTGGACCTTTATTAGAATGTGGGGACTCTTTGACCCCACCAACCACAAAATAAACCATAAATCGCCCTCATGGACCTGGGCCTTATCCTCTCTGTGGGGACTCTATTGCTGACAAGTCCACTCTCAGGGATGCAGTAGGATTACACTAGCTCTAGGGTAGATCGTGGATCTGGCCTTCCCCCAATGAGGTTTGTCTATGCCCCATGGCATGATAGACCAGTTAAAAATTATATGCTATTATGGTCAATAGCCAGCTCATGATCTACAATCTTGAACACTTGCTCGTGTTCATCCCAGCACTAGATAATCCATCTTAATAAATCCTCCTGCCCTTTCATCAACTCCAACTTTGCAAACTTTAGTAAACTGTAGTGGCACAATGGAAGTATGCATGCTTGATCATTTCGCATCAGCAATTCCTAGCTTTCATGGGCCCGTTCTCTCCATAGGCTAGTCATTATGGCCTAAAACTTGTGCAAAATAACCTTAAAATCAGTCAAAATGGGGCAATACAACTTCAGGGTTCACTACATGAGGTTATAAATTTCACCCTTAAGCTCTAACGACCCCTCTAGTGGTACACAGGGAGGATTAACGCCCTCCAATAGGTCATATAGGGTGTTTAACACTCCCTACAGGCCTGCTAGAGGGTGTTAGTGTGTAAATACTGCTTTAGGGCACCTCACCTCTACAAAATTCCACCCGATGAACTAATAAGAAAGATTAAGAAACACATAGAGCAAGGTTTTTGCCTCTACCTGGGATTGACAACACATCGAATGGTTGCTCGGATCTCCTACAATGGTCCGTGGAAAATATGCTCCTCTTTGGCTCCCAAACGCTCTCACAATTCTCAAATAGTGAAAATAATGCATGTGAAAGCTCAAAAAACTTCCTTAAATTTATTTTTGGAGACATGATTTTTTTTTTAAATCATCAAAGAGGTAGTAGTCCATTCCCGATGTTTTTTATCTTGCATGAACCCATATGGATAGGAATTGCTGCTTTTTTATACTTTTTTCCGCTTTTGATGAACGTACCCTCAAGAATGAAAAGAAGTAAAAGCTGCATGAAATTCTTGAAAGAGTGCTTTTATTTTATGGGATATTTTCTCGCTCTCAAAACTAAAAAATGCCTGATTTTGTCATCATTGGGCTCATTAAACGCATATGACGATGGTCCGAGCAACACTTTTTCGCTCCTTTTCTAGCTCATTAAACTAGAAAAATCATTAGAGCATTCCCTTTAGGCACTTTTTTCTCACTCATAAAACTGAAAAAAAAATCCCAAGTTTCTTCTTTACGCTCTTTAAATATTTATAAAGATAACTTCAGCATTCTTTTAGGTACTTTTCTCACTCTTTAAACTGAAAAATACTGAGGTTTTGTCACCAGGCTTGTTAAAAATCTACGGTAGCAACAAGAGCACTTGCTTTTTGTTTACCATTTCTCGCTCTTAAAATCAAAAAATCCCCAAGGTTTCCCCTTCTTCAGGCTCATTAAATCTACAAAGAAGGAATTAGCAGTTCTTTTACCTCTTTTTCCTTGCTCAATAAACTGAAAAAGATACCTTGAGTTTTCTTCATTTGACTCGTTTAAATGCCACCCCCCACCCCCCCGCTCCATTTAGCCATTTTTCAATCATCAAATCATGCACAGTGACTTTAGTGGTCACTTTCTGGCTGCTCTGCACAGTTACTCCCTTGATAGTGCAGCTCTCTACGTGCTATTGTGGACTATGTGGCATTCCCTCCTTCCATGCAGTTCTCTCCTCATGCAGCTCTCCAACCTGGGTAGTGCAGTTTAGAGTTCGTGCCTCCTTTCAACTGCCTAGTGCACTAAGACTGTGATTCCCTCATATAGTCACCTAGCTCAATCACCAGTGTATGTCTTCAATCGGCCACCAGTCACCTTCCCTAGGAAGGGTTCTCCATTCAATTTAACTAGTTGAACTACTCCACCATCGGTAATATCCTTGACAACATATGGCCCTAGCTAGTGCATCCTAAATTTCCTTAGAAATTTATCAAATTTACTATTATATAAAAACACCAAATCATTTACCTTGAATGTATGTAGTTTGATGTGCCGATCATGCCATGCCTTTTCACACTCCTTTTAAATAGGTTGATGAAATATAGCTAGAAATCAATCCTCCTCAAGCTCTGCTAGTTGTGCGAGCCTCTCTTCCAGGGCTCCATGGTTCGCCATTCTTGTGAGTGTTGCTATGCATAGACTAAGTACAATGTATTCCATTGGCATCATAACTTCTACGCCACACACGAGTCTGAAAGGAATTTGCCCAGTTAGCTTCTTACAAGTCATTTTATAGGCCCATAGCACCACGAGTACGTGCACATCCCAGTAATTTCTTTGAGAATTTTAGACCTTCATCAGTGTGCTCTCCAGTATCTTATTAAATTATTCCACTGTCCCATTTGATTCTGGATGACAAGGCGTACTTTTTTTATGATACACCTGAAATTCTTCTCTTAACGCGCTGATTGTTTTGTTAAGAAATTGCATATCGCAATCACTCAACAAGATCTTTGGATAGACAAATCTTGTCAACACATGTTCGAAAATAAACTTTTTTGTTGTCGCACCTATACATTCCTTCACAGGATGCGCCTCTGCCCACCTGGTCAAGTACTCAGTCGTGGTGATGATGTACCACGCACCCGTCTTCTTTCCTTGGGGCTGAATTGCACCCACAAAGTTAATCGCCCATTTCTCGAATGGTTGCAATGTCACCTGTAGCATCAGAGGCATTTCATCCCTCCATGATGTCCTACCAATCTTTTGACATGCGTCACATTCCCTACAATATGCTTTCAAATCCTTATGCAAGGTTGGCCATCACAACCCAACATGTAGAACCTTTTGTGTTGTTGCTTTCCATGCATAATGTCCTCCTGCAGCTCCTCCATGAGCCTCAGCGAGGATGCTTCTTTGTCCAAAGTTAGGTACATAATTTCACAATATTTCGTCTGACCCCATTTTGTACAAGTGCCCTATAATGATAGAAAAGTAGGTTGTGTGCACTACTAGTTCCTTCTTCTGTTGACCTATATAACCTTCCGGAGCCAATCCTGTCATCAGGAAGTGGATGATCTCTTCAAAGTGACTGTTCGTGACATGTACCACAAAGAGTTGCGCATCAGGAAGCCCTTCCTCCAAATTAGTAGGTTCCTCTCCCATTTCAATGCGTGATAGATGATCATGTCTCATGTTTAGTCATCCTGGCTTACCAATAACTTCAAAGTTGTACTCTTGGAACAATAGTAGCCACCGACATATTTTCCCCCCCAACACAGGCTTGCTAACCAGGTACCTCAGTGTGGAATGATCCGTATACATTTTAAAGTGTTTGCCCAACAAATAGTTCCTAAACTTCTAGAGCGTCTACACCATAGCTAATCCTTTGCGCTCATGGAATAATTTTTCTTTCTTTAGACAGCTTCCTACTTGCGAACGCTATAGGGTGACCAAGTTCTCCCTCATCGGCCTGTGTCAGCATGGCCCCCAGCATAATACATGATGCATCTATGTCCACATGAAATTCCTACTTCTAGTCCGAGAATACTATAGCAAATACCATAGCAAATACTTCTAGTATTTGGTATGCCCAATTGTTTCACATTCCTCAGTGCCTCCAAGTTCATTATCACCGTGATCTTCATGGGGTCTGTTGGATACCTATACCAATAGGTTTCATATTTCATGATTGGCAAATTCAAATGACAAATATTCTCTACTTTGCTGATTCAAATATCCCATATTTCCAAGGAAAGGCAAGGTGTGTACATGCCTACATGCCTTTTAAAGTTTTGGTGGATGATCCAACAGCCTAATCTGGATCAGGCCATGTTTCAATTTCTGTTGTAGAATAGAGAAAGAAATCTGTCCAAACTGTTTAATCTTGGCAGATCAGTAGTTAGGCAGAGAAGCTAAGGTTCCCAACTGCTTAATCTGGGGCCTTGGAAGAAATAAGGGTAGTGCTAGATAGGAAATCAAAGGAAAAAGCCAATGGAAAAGAAAAGGCACATAAAGGGTCTGCAAGTCCAAGTGCACCCTCCAAGAAGAAATAAAAAAATGCTAGGCAAAATAGTTGGGTAGGTAGATGGGGTTGCAGAAATGGCGTTCCTTCCAAGCTGAAACTTTGCCAGTCAAATACAAGGAAAACAACATAAGGGAGCATGTCTAAACTTCCCTTTTTCCCTCATTTATCACTCATTACTAACATCCCTTCACCAGTTGTGATTAGGAGAGATTCAAGGTTTTATGTTGGTTCTTATGGCCTTTAGAAGCCACATTTCTTGTGTAAAGTTCTTTTCATTTTGATCTACTCTTTAAACTAAGTTTTTTTCAAGAAAACTTAGTAATATCACTCTTCATTCACCTTCTCCATCCATATTAACCTCTAACCTTTATTATCTAGCTCCCTATGTTTCCCTTTCCCTACTACTATAACACCATGGTGTATAAATCCTAAGCATTGTATAAATACCCCCTCCTTGGCATTATAGCCATATATTTTACTACTAGGGAATTGAATTAACATCTGGTTAGCTCAAGAACCCAAGCCTAACCTCTTCTCTCCCCAAAACTCATTGGCCCATTCAATCCTTCATTTTTCCCTAAAAACCTTGGAAAAACCCGTTTTTACCCTTATACCCGCTCAAAAGCAAAAAATGCATGCAAAACCCACTTTCCCCGCCTTATCCTAAGGTCGGGACCCATTTCCGCTTTTTACATGAAAATTTCATCAAAAGCCCTTTAATCCTAAGTTTTTGATACCCTAAGTGATTTTGCAAATAAATCATTTATAAACCATAATTTCCGCCCTTTTTCCAAAGTTTGCGGCTATATGTGATTTAACAAAGAAATACATTGCAAAACCATCAAATTCTTTAATATTTCGAAGGGTCCCGCTGGGCGCAAGTTCCAAGGAAAATTATTATTTTAATCCCCGCCCGATGACCGTATCCTCCGTGCAGATCCCTGGCCCGATAACCGTCCGATCGAGCTCTTTTAATCCAACGGTCGACGCGAATTTCGGAGCGGCCCTGACGTCCGATAGATATCGTCCGATATCTGTCAGACGTTGATGTCATGCGGGGTCCAAGTGTCACCTCCAAATTCCATCGGAGGCCCCTCTGAAAGATTCCTCGCCGTATAGGAGGTGGTCTGATATCGCGCCACCTGTCTGCCAACGTCAGTGCCCCCTCACCGCCTGCGTCAGTGCCACGACCGCGCGCCCCGCCCACCACTGATCCACCTGTCCGCCATCTCACCACCCCCGTGGACCGGTCATAGGCCGCCATGTCGCCTAATGATGTCATGCTGACGTCATCCAACCCGGACCCACCTGGTGACGTCATGCTGACATCATTTAAAAAAGGCGCCAATGACCCGAAAAAGCCATATTTTGTGAAATTTTGCGCGTTTTTTGCACTTTTTGCAAAAAACATTGCTGCGCTCTCTGCATGCGTTTCACGACCAAAACTTCACCAACCTGCTCGAAACGACCAGGAGATCTTCAGCGCGCCTACCCACCTGCTTCTCTGACCCAGGCCATCGATTTACCAGGTATTTGTCCGTGCAAACTTCTCTGAAACCTGGTTTTTCTCCGTAATAGCAAAAAATCACTGTGAGCACAGAAAACGCATATATTCACCATAAAATTACCTGCACCCAACTCCCTCTTGAAAAATTAACGGTCGAAATTCACTAGCCAAGCCGTTTTAGATTGAATTTTCAGTGAAAACCCGCATTCTTCGTTCGTGCAGTCGTGAACTAGAACCCGTAACCTGCACTCAATTGCTGAGAAAAGTCTGTTAGACACTATAACTTGCCTTCTCAAGGGACTAATACAGTATTTCAATTGCTGCAGACTTGCCTTGTTACCCTTCATTTCTCAATTTTCCTCTTCACTCAGGCAGTGCTCTTCTAGCCTAAGAAACAGCAGTTCATTTACCCAACAGAATCCAAGTGACCATGGAGACTCCAGTTGCACCAGTTGCCCTCAATGTTGCTCCTTTAAATGCCCCACAGAGAGAATTGGAGTGGCAGGGGTTGGCAGACTTGGACTACCAAATCTCAGAAGACTCCTCATCAAAATGCAAGTTCCACCTTCACCTGCTGAATGAGCTTAAG